>VZTB01006934.1:1791678-1804718 GCA_013397245.1 Thryothorus ludovicianus
AGCATTCTTCCAGCTAGGCAGGAACAGAAGCATGCTGCACTAGTAATCTACTAAGTTCTCTGTATTTGAGTCTAGTGCTCTGTTACTCTGAATAATTCTGGTTTTCACTCCAGAATATTTTTTTTTCCTTGAGATCAATTAGCCACACTACATAAAGCCACAGGGACAAACAGTGCCTTCACCTGGAAGTTGCTCAGGCCCTCAATCAATCTGGAAATAAGACTACTGCTTGCCCTTTTGCATATTCCCATTTCTAGCATATTCTCTGCTTTGAGATGCAGGAGTGAGGCTTTGAATGATGAGGAGGTGAGGCTGTTTCCTGGATGGAGAGACATTCAGGCACTGATAGTCTCTAACTTACTTCAGGCAAATGTTTTCTAAAGTCAGGAACCAAATGTTTGCTGTACTGTAGCATTTTCAACTGATGAAATGGTGTTTCCCAGTAAGGAAGATGTTATAGCAAATTATTTAAAAATTTTGGTGCAGAAGAAAAAATTATTTTTTCCCTTCAGTATGTGTGTGGACAATATTTTAAAAAGCATTTAATATATACATTATATTTAAAGATAATGTGAGAGCAATTCAATGCCTGATCCAGAGGCAATAGTATCCTTCCCACTGACTTCAATGGGCTCATGACTAGGTCCTTATTTGCTAAGCAAATACTTGATAAAAGTTCACTTTGTCACATGTACACAGTCACAGAAATATTGTGCTCTAAAAAATCACAACTTCTGCTCTGGAGGAAAATGAACTCAAATATCTGCATAGGAGGAGTTATGTTGCTTATAGTCAAAGATCTAACTTTTACCATAAACTGGTCTTTCTCTTTTCAGCACTTCTGAGCATAAATCCTGGCCAAGGACAGATTCTTGGGGTAGCTGGGAGAGCGGACAGAAAGCCCCAGGATTGCCCAGGGGAGGGCACAGTGTGAAACCTTGCATGATGCAGAGGATCTAAGCTGATAAGGGTTCCTTGATAAAGGGATACTGGACGTGCTCAGTGACAGCCAGGTGGTCAGGGTGCTTCCCAAATCACTGACATTAAATGAGCCACCTTGCCTGTTCCCTGCTCTCTTTAACACACCAAGCCAAAGGAGGCTGAGTATCTCCTCAGCCCCAGCCAGCCTGAGCTAGTCCTTTCCTTGCCCCAGAACACCTTCAACACCACCTGTTCCACCTGCTACCTGTTTTGAAAACACCAGAAAGGTCTTTGCTGTGTCTCTTATCAACAGATGGATTCTGTGATAAGGGCAGAGAACATTTGTGCAGGATTTAACAGTATATCCTACTGCAATCTGAACTAATTCAAGTTAAGGGCATCCTGAAGCAATGCCTGGGTTACTGTGAAGGTAGTAAAGGGTGCTCCAAGAGACATATTTATTCCATGCTTTTAGCATGTTGGATTTACCCTTCACCAGTTCTGTTGCCTTTGTTTGGACTATTTTCATAGAATTCTAGAATCATTAAGGTTTAAAAAGACCACCAAGACTATGAAGTCCAGCCTCTGACTGAATACACCATAGCCACGAAACCACATCACATTATTTCAACAGCCAGGGGAATTTCACAGACAAACTTTGTAGATCTCATAATACCTTCTATTTTGGGGTGAAGAATGATAAAACATGGTAACAGAGAACAAGCCCTTGGTCTTTATCTAGCTACATTTTTAATTTTTCATATATTTGCATATAAGCATGCAGAAAATACACATGGCAATCTGAACATTTATTTAAATTCCAATCAAATACAGTGCCACACTCCATTACAAACAAGGCACTTGGAAATGCTCAGTTTACAAATCGGAAATAACATAAATAAACCAGACTGAATAAGGGTTAGACCTTTGGAGAAAGAGAAAGCTCTCATGGGAATTAAATTCCTGATGAGAAACTCTGGTGTCTATGGGTTTTTTTCAAAATATTTGTGTTGGATCTGTGGGATTGAACAATTCTGACCCCAAAATTTTGCTTTTCATTTCTTTTCTTTTATGTTTCCATTAACATTTTTTTCCTAATAATGCAATGCATATGCTACATTGCCACATATTAAAACTTTGTCTTCAAAGACCTTGCTACCTAATAGATCATGTTGTGCTTTGAATTGGAAGGCATATTGGGGCATTTCCAAACATGATAGTCTCACATCTTATCTGGAGATCTGTCATGTTTTCAGTCCTAGGGGTACAGGTGAGTGTAGCCTAAACATCTCTTAAGAATTAGGCTGTAAATTACTCTGGTGTAATGCAGAAAATAATTTAGTTTTCTGTTTCCTAATTTCTCATTAATGAGATAGGACTAGATGTGGCACCTGTGCAGAGACCTTTTTTACTGCCTCACTTCTAGTAATCATATTATGAATCACCTTTCATTAACCTACAGATACATTCACAGACTAATGGGAACTACCATGATGATGATGATCATCATCATCATTATCATCATCATCAGGTTTTGATTGTGCCTTGTTGATGATTTGTGAATGCATTCATGTGGAAATAATGACATTACCTTTCTTAACCAAGATATTGTCTCAGAAACAACACAAAAATATTTAGTCTTTCAGTACATAAAAGCGGCTTACAAGAAAAATGAAGACTTTTAAGCCATTAAGATGAAGAAAGATTTTTAAGTCATTACCTCTTGTCCTGTAGTGACAGGACAGGAGGCAAAGACTTAAAAGTGAGAGAGGGTTGATTTACATTGTATATAAGGAAGACATTTTTTACAATGAGGGTGGAGGAGGTTTCCCAGGGAAGTTGTGGATGCCCCGTGTCTGAAAGTGTTCAAGACCAGGTTGGATGGGGCTTTCAGCAATTTGGCCTAATGCAAAGTGTCCCTGCCCATGGCAGGAGTTTTGGGACTAGATTATCTTTAATGTTCCTTTATGTCTTTATTCATTCTATATGTCTTTAGAATCCGCAGCCCTTGAATTCAACTGCTTAGACAAATGAATTTCAAAGAATTCTGCATCCACATAACTACATTTATTCTACAGCTTCAGAAGAAGCAGTATCTGCATTTCAGTGTGTTAGAGGTAGAGAAACAATTTGATATTTGATGCTGCACAAATATGATTTTTCTTATCACTAGGAGTGACATTAAAACAGATTTCCCCCAGTGGGTGATGGAAATGTACATAAAGGAATTGATGTGTGAAAAGAAGGAAACCATTCTAATTTAAAACCAAACCAAACAAATTAAAAAAAAACAAACCAAAACAACAAATGGAAGAACACTATATGAATTAGCCTTATTAAGTCTTTTTTTCTTGCTGCGCCTCTGGATTACTTATAAATTATAAAAATCCCTTTTTCTGTTGAAAGAAGGAGAATCTTAGAATAACCTGTAGTACAAGGTTTCATACTTATACCTTGAGACTTTACAGTGGCCTCATCTAACAGAAAAGACTGGTGCATATTTCTGTCTTTTAAACATAGACATATTTAAGTATTCCTCTAGGAAAATACTAACTTCTTTTTTTTCTTTTTTTCAGATAAAACTTCCTTGCTTTTCTATGAAATCATAAAATTTCTGCCTGGCAGTGCAGCAATAACCATTTCATCTATGTATATCATGATGGAAGTACCTAAAAATTGCTGAAAATTGAATCCCTGAAAATGTACTAGAGAAAATATCCACAAATCTCTGGCAATAAGTAAAACAAAAATTCACATAGCTAATATATTTTTTGCTCTCTCCTTGGTTAATTCTAGTAAATTTTTCCTGTCTTTTGGATAGCTGCTGACATAACTTGTTTCTTCTTCCAATTAATGAAGGTCATGATAGTTGTTCTATCACCATCAGCTTCAAAGGCTGGATGATTGCAAAGAGATTTAATACAAAACTTAAGATCAAATTTGTTTATGTGCTGGTAGCCATTTCATATTGTATTTCTACAAAATGTGCATAAGTAGAATGCTTGTGAGAGTAACTGCAGATTAATGTTTATCCGTCCTTGAGGTATTTTGTCATAAACAATTTCCTGTCAGGGAACAGAAACAACTTACAGCTAAATTTTCTTTGCTATTTTCTTGTTAGTCAAAGTCAGTAATGCAGTGTTTTTGTATATGTAAGCTGTCCTTAAACAATAGTGCACATTTCTATAGGAAATGTGTGGAATTTGTTACTCTATTTTATAACAGTGAACTTTTAGTAATAAACATTCCCAATGGTTTCAATGTGTGAAACATTTTTTCTTTTTTCATCAGTCTTTCAGTCTAATGGTTGAAGTCAGTCTCTAGAGTGACTCATGGATTTGTTATTTTGGGTTCTTTTCCTTATCTGAAAGGAATTTTTATGAGTGTCACCTGTTCTGCCTGTACTCTCTTTGTTAATGTATGTTTACTTTTATAACACAATCAGTTAAATCTTGTAAGGTGAACTGAAATCTTTTAAGATCTCAAGAGATCTTAACCAAAATAAATTAAAAAGTCCAGAATGAGGGTGGCAATGACAACCTTGAATCAACAAGCATCAGACCTGGACTGAGCTAGCTAAGGCATAAAACCTATCTACCTTCAGGAATCTTGTTCCTTGCTTTCAGAGCTCCTCACAGCTGGGTAAGGAGCTCCTAACAGCTCATCTCCTGCACAAATGTAATGAGATTTAGGTTCTCAGAGTTCCCCAAGATCTGCTGGCTGAGCTCAGGTCTGCCTACAGTAGTTAGTCCTGAGGTTGTCAAATCCCACTTGTGCCTTCTACAGTTTGGCATCTATGACACAAGTTCCCAGACTGTTGGGTGTGGCATTATCACAGAACTACACAATAGATAGTGTTGGAGGGGACATCTGGGAATTCTCCAGTCCCATCCCAAAGTATCTTTCTCTGTGTCAGATAACTAAGTATTCAGGGAAAAGCTTTGTACGTGCTCAGATAGGTGGTTTCAAGACAGTGACAAGATAGAGGATTATGAAATTGGAAAGTGAAGACCTGCTCTTTTCCTGGTGTGCCATTCTAGGTCCTGTCAGCCAGCGCATTTGGGAGACATGGACTTGATTTTCTTCTCTATCTGAAGAGTTTTAAATCCATGTTTTCCAAATGTGTTTTTGTTAAAGTATGTTGAGGGAAGAAAGCAAATAATTCTCTCTTCTTCTTATGCTGATATTTGAATAAACTTGAACATTTGAGTGAGCATTTTCATGATACGCTTTAGTAATTAAGGCATTCCCTTAACATTAGGGTCCATCTGACTGTCAGTCTCTGCTTCCAAAACCTATTTTCATTTCTCTTGTTCAAATTACTGTTTAATAGTAGCAGTTCTGTTTTATCTCCTGAAGAAAAATGCTAATATTTTTAAAGGAACTTATGTGGGGCAAGCAGTGCAAGAGTTAAAAAATCACTAAGTGCTATTTCCCTAAGTGATTTAATGAGAATAAGCACAAGGTCAGCAAGACAGCTATCTCAATTTACGTGGCTATCTGTTCCTTTAACAGCATGTATTCAAAACCAACACTCTCAGATCCTCCACAATCAATGCCCTTGGAGATGTCTAAAAAGTGTAACCACTTACATTTTTAAATTCCTATAACCCAATTTTATTTAGAACTGTGTATTATTTATTAATAATACAGAGGGTTGCTTGACATGAACTTCATACTTGCTTGCTGTTGGCTTTTTGTGTGAGATGATCTCCAGCCCAAATTTCCTGCCGATAGGCATTTCCAAAACCTGCCAGATATACTAGGCAATACAATCCCAGGAATTTCTGAAAAGGCTGAGTCTCTTACTGCCCAGGCAAGAAGGGCTTTCTCAAACAAATTGTTAATGACTTTCCAGTGAGTAATGAACACTGGAAGAAGAAAGATTTGAGTCCCCTCCTTTTAGGTAACAAAGATTTCACTCTAGGATTGAGAGCAATCATTGGCAGAAGGACTCCTGGCCTTCAGCTTCTCAGGAGAAAGCCCAAATACTTGTTAGAGGTTTTCTTTCCCTCTGGGTGACCCTTTCACTACGAGCTGGGACCAAATATTTGCATTATCAACAGATGAATGACATTTTTGCTCTCTTGTTTTTCAATTAAAAGAAGAGGAGATGGAACAAAGGAAAGAAATAAAACCTGGTGAAAAATTCTGAAAATGTCATCTCAATTAGTTGGGCCATGCCTACCATGCTGGCTTTTATGAAAAATTGTCCTGCATCCAACCTATGTAGCTGACTATCTTGGCTGAGTGGGATAGGATTAGGCTTAATAGATTATTAAAAAAACAAAACCCATGTAATTTACAAATAAATTCAGTTTTGGAATGGCTAAAAATTTTTCTTGTCAACATCAGAAAATTCAAATCCCCTTGATTTTTTTCACATTAAAATTTTGTTTGACTTGAAATTTAATCTAAGTATATTGAAATATCAGAGAAAAGTTAAGTGAAACAAACATGTCTGATCTGAACTAAAAAGAATTTAGGCATTAGTTCAAATGTAGACCTTTTCACTACTCTGTTTTAATTTCTTATATCCTTTTTCTAGCATAAACAGCAGAGGTGCATTGAATATGTACAACATGGACTATTGACTAAAACACCTTCTGAAAAAGAAATTGCTGTGAGACTGCCCAGGATGTCCCTGACAGTCCAGGGAGGAGGTTGAAGCCACTGCCATGCCCCAGCATCTCAGTTTTCCGCCAGAAGTATTCCAACAAGGTCATTTGCATCAGGGGAAATTCAACTTTCAAGGAACATCAAGAGACAAGTCACAACATTGTGACCTGATAAAGAAAAACAGGATTTGTCCTTACCATCATGCAGCTCAGCTGACACCCTCTAGAGGACAAACTCAATGAACTTGAAAATTGAGTTAGTTTGTTTCTCAGGAATTAATGTGTGCTGTTGGCTTCCATCCAAATTCCATTTCACTGTTGATGTATTTTTAATTTTTATATTTGTTTTTTATAACAGACCACAAATCAAAATAATGTGCATTTGCATTCTCATTCTTTAATTTTCATTTTTAATATTAATTTATATAAGTCCCAATAAATAGAAGAATTTTTAGAAGGTACTTGAAATTAAATAAATACCTCCTTATTTTGTTTTTTTCTCATTGTTTAAACTTTGTTAAAAGAAATTTAGTAAATCAAAATCACTGTGTTAAACATCATGGTTCTATTGATCAAGAAAGTTGGCTATCCTAACCAATATTAATCTTCTTAATGCAAATGATGGGATTTTATTTGAATGCTGCTGGCTTCTTCAAAAAGGACTATTGTCATTGTGTCAGTGTAAGTCCAGTCTGAGTGAGGGGCAGCTACCCTACTCCTTTGAATAACAGTGAGAATATCCAAATTTTTTCTTTCTTCTCTTAGCTATTTTGCATGTCTGGCAGAGGATTTTACTATCTGTTGCATGTTTGGAAACAGAAAAATTAAAACAAATTTAAAATAGAAAGTCATTAAAAATGTCTTTCTCTTTTAGCAGCACCTGACTGCATGGGTTTCAGAGAAAATATATTCCTTTCACAATCTAAACCATTATCAACTCCATGAGAAGCAACAGCTAGGATAAAGAAATTCAGCCAAAATCTTGGTCTTTGTTTCATGTACAGTGCAGTCTCTCTTTGCTGGACAAAGCAACTGAGAGTTGTAAAACTTCCTTCTGCACAAATCTGAAAGATCTGTCCAGGTCTAGAGGCTGCAAAGACAGGAGGGGCAGGCTGTCCATTTCCAGGGGTCCACTGCTGTGCTGGTACACTCTGTTGGTCTCACACTCAAGTCATACCCAGCTTCTCTTGCACATTTTTAATCATAGGTCCTTTCAACACTTTGCCAAAAATTTGCTAGGTGTAAATTTACAAGAGGTCACCTGAAGGATTAGTTCTGAGGGTTTGATAAACCCCTCCAATTCTGGTCCTTCTCCAAGTCCAGGTGGAAGAAGTAACCTTTTTGTCATGGCAACAGGTGACTTTGGGGCACACAGAGGTACTGACAGGACCTCTTTTTCTCCACAAGATTCTCTAAAGCCTCCTAGAATTCACTTCTCTCTCTCACAGTAGCTTTGGGATTGTTAGGTCCTGTTTACCATCTTTGCAAAGTTCATTAGAGGCAGCTTTCGAGAGATGATGGTGCTTCCCCAAATTCCCCTGACTGTTGCACTTGAATCTACCTGGCAGGAAATACTCCTGTGCTGACAGCCGTGAAAGTCTAGAGTTGTGTCCATGATATGTCACTACATTTGAAACAAGGAACACTTTGTACTATATAATTATTTCTATGGCATCTAAGTGCTGAAGAAAAAGGATATTTGCATATGGTTTAAGCAAATTCTGAGATACTAGATCAGGCTGAGCTGTCTTAGTAAGACTATTACGTACCTCTCATCCCTAGTGGTAATTATGAGATATAAGTCTTGAAAACAAACAAAAACAATAAACCCTCTTTCTTTTGAAAATAACACTGTGACATAAAATCCAGGTAGTTGGCTTGAAAGCACACCTCTTTCTATGGTGTTTTTAGAAATAACATGAAATTATGCACCAATTATAGTGATGTTTATTTTGTCAACTTCCATTTTCCAAAGTGATCAAGTAAGGATTTTTTATTTCTAGGTAATATCTTTTTCTATAGAAATTAATAGGTTTTTAGAGACTGTCTAGAGTAAAGTTTTCTGCTTCTAATCATAAACCAAAACAAATTTAAACTTTAAAATTTTCAGTACTGTATTTCCATTGAGTCCTTATTAAAATACTTGGTGTTAAGCCCTTAAAAGCTACATTTGATATTTGATACTAACATTTCTTGTGAATTGCTTGAGGAAATGGCTAGCTCCAGTCTTAAGTTTTAGTTACATCTAAGTATACACAAGTTTTATACACAGAATTACATGCAAGGTAAAGGAAAGACTAGAGTATGTGGAACTAGGCTTTAGGGGCCATTACATGGCTGGCAAGGAAGGAGTATATGAACATTTGTAAGTGAATGTCTCATAACTCAGAGCCAGCATCTGACTACAGTTAATCAGAGTTAAACAGAGGAAAACCTTTGGAATAACTGGAATTTTTGCGAGTCAGTGCAGAAGCAGCATAAACTGGTATCAACATCTGCCCATAAGTATATGTCAGATACCTTAAAGAAAAGGTAGGCAGCTCTTTACTGTCTGCACTGATCCAGCAGTGAGAATGGAACATGGAAAGAAAGAAGGCAGATGAAAGAAACACAGACTGTTATATTAAAATAAAGAGCCCAAATGTTTACTTAACTAGGGATTAATTGTTGCACTTGCAAGTATTTTGTTCGTTATATTTGCATTTACAAGAAATATCTTGGTTGTAAATAGATATTTTACTGCAAAGAGACTATTGAGAAAACAAACAAAATATAGTAATTTGAATAATTTATATAGTATGCATTATGCTTACCAGAAGGAATGCATAACAGACATCCCATTTCTAATTTTCTTTGCCAGTAAATAAACTTTCATTGAAATTTTCTATGTAAACCTAGATTTTATATAATCACAGACAATAAATGCTGTGACTGAACTCATTCTTTTGGGAGTGTTTTGGCATACTGCCAAAAGAAGCAAAATCTGAAGAAGCCATTAAAAGTAAACAGGAAACAAACCAATATCAGAAATAGAGAGGGATTGCTGTTAGATCTGTCTCCCTCACATGAATTGATATTGTTTATTTGCATGTCATGTTTCTGTCCTAAGGAAGTTCACTTTGATGTTTAAGGTTGGGGTTTGTGAAAGCTGAGAGTCCAGCTTCTGCCTCTCTTTCCTCCGAGTTCCCTTTTGGCACAGCATCTGATTCCTGCGAATCTGAGGGGAGCAGTGGTGGTGAGAACAGCCACTTCCCGTTCCTCCCACAGCACAGGAGCTGCTGCTCACTCGCTGGTGTCCTCAGTCAGATGGGGAAGACAGCAAAAACCAGGACTAATGTTATTGTTTCCCACTGTTCTGTGTTTATCATATTAACCAGGAGCAGACTTGGATTGGTTTGTAAATATGGAACCTGATCCAAAGCCCACAGAATCCCTAGGACATGCGCCTCAGAACCATGAATATTAACTTATCCAAATGATTTTTATATAGGGATTTTAAAACATGGAAGAGTTTGAGAGAAAAGCAGTCTTTTGGTAGTTTGGGGCTGTGGTTTTTTAACCAGAGTCTGATATAAAGCACACTGTGACAGGGGGGTCTTTTATATTTTAGCATTCTTTGGACCAGGCTCTTAAAACATTGTCACAACAGTATCACTACTACCATACTACATGATTGCTTCTTTGCATACTGCACTCAGCTGGAAGGAATTCAAAACAAGCCCAGATTTATACCAAAATATTTGCCACGTGCTTCAGATAAGACATCAGAAACTTTAAACACAACATAAGAGATTTAATGTCCAGCATTTCCTTTAAAACTCATTTGTGTTTCTCCACTCCCTCTCCACTCTCACACCCCTGCACCCTCACATTTTATGTGACAGCGCTGCTTTAGTCCCTTCAATAGAACAGCCTTGTCCAGCGGGGCAGATACAGGCACCTTATGAGGTGTGACCACCTTTTGAGCGCAGCCCTTGTCCCTCGCTGCTCCTACAGGTGACACAGGCGCCCTCGCTGGCGCTGCCGCTTGATCGGCCCGAAGCCGGGAGTGAGCCACGGAAACAGACACATGGCATTTGTCACCTTCCTGATCCCCTGCTTTGTGATCGGCACCGACATCGCTCTCTCCTGCCAGAGTGCCGAGGACTTCGTGGGGGCCAGCTCTCCGGGGGACATCGTTATCGGGGGCTTGTTTGCAGTTCACAGCGAAATGCTGCATCCAGAGGAAGATCCCATCAAGCCAGTAATTCAGAATTGTGCTGGGTGAGTGAGCCTGGAAATTACACCTGTAGCAAAGAGGAGGGTACTGATGCTGGAGATGTAATCCTTCTACTAAGGTCAACAAATCCTGGCTCTTCTGTTTTGCTTAGTCTTTAAAAATTCCTTGGACATGACACAAATTTCACATCAATTAATACAGGATGACAAAATACGGCCAAGTTACAATAAAAAATACTTCAGCTTACTGAGGGAGGGAATGAGCATTTGATCCTACTTTAATGTTCACAGATAATCAAATAGCCTTGGATGTTTGTGTTATCATCTGATTTCCATGAAAATGCTAATTTGTTGTAGGTCTGGAGGACTCAGCTGGGCATCAATTCATTATTTGTTATGAAGCTGAACCTACATGATTTGAACACAGGCAGTGTACACCACTTTACCCAAGCCCATAGTGAAGTCTGTCTCCCATCTCTGGGGCAGCTCAGTTATAATCTATGATAGTACCTTGATGGGGACGCTGAAATTATTTTTTAAATTATCATAATTATTACTTTTGGAATTATAATTGTGGCTTTATGTTATAGGATAGCCTACATATAACCACTTTGTCATGCATGCATTCTGTGCATTCATGTCCTACTGTGCTTGAAACATCTATTTTTCTGGAATACATAAAAAGGAAATGTGGTGAAGAATTTTATTTTGATTACATAATAAACCTTTCCTATGACCAGGAATTCCAAATATGCATTTTTAAAAATTGAAATACAGGTGCAAATCCACAAATTTTATTTGGATTTTACAACTTAATCCCACATCTGAATCTAATTATCAGCTAAGCATGAAAGTGTCCATCTGGATTTGTATCAAAATGTTGATTTAGTTGATAATTTTGTCTGTCTTCCATTATTTTCCTATGGAGACATAAATTATCTCTAGTCCATCTGAAATTTTATTTAGTTCACAAGATTTGTCATCTTTAAAGAAGCTTGCCTGAGAGGAGGATTAGTTATATTTTACACATTCTATGCTAGGTCAGTTCTGATTAATCACTTGTTACAACATCCACTCGAGATGAAGGGAAGTACCTGGGCTAACTTCATCAGGTCTGAAGAGTATTTTAGAAACACCAGTGCAACCACTAGAGACCTTGACCTCTGAAATATTTTCTTCTATTCTTTAATATTTAGTACTTCATTTACTTTGTCCTTTTGGTGAAAGTAAATACATTTTAAAAAATCTGACAGGACAGGTGTAGTAAACAGGAATATTTTCACTGACTTTGACAGACGCTTCCTGAAGATACCACTTGCAAATTTTCATGTATCATGAAAGTTAAACTTTTAGTAGCTTTTTTTTTCCAGAAAACCACTTTTATGCATGTATATTTTAAGTTTTCTGTTTATTTTACTTAGTCTCCCATTAATGAGAAAAAATGCATGGTTTTTAATCTTTTGTACACTAAACCCACGCAAATTACTCAAAAACCCATCAGTTCTTCTCAGCAGTTGTAAAATTCTAAGGGATATGTTCAAAACAGAATTGCTTCACCCTTGCTTCTAACGAATTTTTTCTAAAAAACACTGTGAATGTTTCCCTGACAGCTTTGAAATTCAAGTTTTTCTCCAGACACTTGCAATGATACACGCTATTGAAACCATCAACAACTCCACGCTGCTATCTGGAGTTACTCTGGGCTATGAAATCTATGACACGTGTGCAGAAGTTACAAAAGCCATGGCATCTGCTCTGAGATTTCTGTCTAAATTCAATTCTTCTGAGGATGCTGTGGAGTTCAAGTGTAACTACTCAGACTACATCCCGAGAGTCAAGGCAGTCACTGGAGCCAGCTACTCGGAGGTGTCGATGGCAGTGTCAAGGCTGTTGGCTTTGCAATTAATCCCACAGGTAGGTTGGAGACAATAATTTTATTTTGGACAGAGTTTCAGATTTACCATGCTAAGACTAAAGGCTCTGATCACAGGAATTGCAAAAGCTACTTATTTACTACAGGGCAGAATTTGATTTGTCCTAAGGGCAGCAGGACGGGTGGGCTTTAGCTCCAAGTGGAAGCCTTGATTCACTTGACCAAACAAAGGCAGTAGGGGATAATTTATATACCCAAGATATGTTATCCAAGTGTTTTTTCAGGTTGTGCTGGGCTCTTGTGAGCCTGGCAGCCAGTCCTGGTTATTCCAATGTGCCTTGGATGACACTCAAGGATGTTTGCCTGATGGTAAATATGACAATATTCAATCTCAAACTAAAAAAAAAAAA
>VZTB01006934.1:1809846-1830241 GCA_013397245.1 Thryothorus ludovicianus
AAAAAGTTTTGTTGTTTATTTGCCCCTGTTAGAGCTGGGGTCAGCAGCATGAGCAGGCGGTGCCACCCAGAGTCCCAGCACTGGTGCAGACAGGACTAGTGGGTGGCCCTGGCCAGTTCCAGCTGGCCAATCTGTCCTCTGTGCATGGCTGGAGGTCTGAGCTGCAAGGCATTCCCCACTGAGGGGACAGGGAGAGGCTGCTTGCTAGGTGGCCGGAATTCCCGTCTCCGTTTGTGAACCTAGCTGAGGACAGGAGGAAACCTCAAACCTTGTCCCTCTTTGTGGTGCAAGAAAATGTCTCCACCTCTTTGTAAACAACATCTTGGAAGGAGACGAGATTGCAGTGTGCCTCAGGACAGATTATTTGACAAAAAATTGACTTTGGAAGGAGGACCTGAAGCGAGATCTCAAGAGAAGGCCCTGATCACACAGCCAGGAGTGGAGGTTCATGACCCAGGGACAGGCTGGCAAGGGTCAGGAGGGTCAGAGCTGCAGTAGAGAGCACCCTCCATAGTGTCCCCTTCAGGCCAAGGTGTCCCTCCTGGGCTCTGAGGGGCTGAGCAGAGTACCAGGATATCGCTGTGGGACACGCAAGGACACACACGGACACACTTTCTCGTGAGAAGGTTAAAACCTATTTATTAAATTATCTGATTTTAAATTTATAGTATTTTTACATAGACCAGGGATTGGAGGAGAAGGTTGACACTTCTCCCATCCCGTTGGTCAAGACAACTGTCCATCAGTTGTTTTTCACACCAAGAGAAAGTATGTAAACAACTTTGTCACATCAAAAACATACTTCTGATAATAACACCTGTGTGTGAGAAAGAACTAAGAACTAGGAAAAACATCAAACTAGAAAGTGCATCAGAAAACGACAATCAGGATCTCATTTGTGAAGCAGTTCACTAAAATTCCCCATCAGGTGCTTCTGTACATTCTTTGAAGGTGATCCTCTGTAGTCTAAGCCCAGGTTCAAAGCTGAATGAAAGACTTTCATCTGGATTTTAAAGGTACACACAAATCCAGGGACCAGCATTCAGGGACCAAAAATAAAATTATTAGATAATTAATGCCCTATTCTATTACTCATTGACTGTGTGGAGAAAATACAAGAAATATGGACCCTACAATGTCTCTTTTTCAACATCATTTTCAGATTTCCTTAAAATATGCATGATACAAAAAAATACAAATTGCAAAAATCCTGGAGCTTTATATTAATGTTCCCTTGTAATGAGCTGTACCTGAGATGATGAAGTCTTCTTTTATTTCCTCTGCACACTGCAGAAGGTTCAGTCAACATGCTCCCCGCACTGCAGGCCAGGCCAGATGAAAAAGGTTACAGAAAGTCCACACACATGCTGCTATGAGTGTGTTTACTGCCCAGAAAACCATTACAGCAACCAAACAGGTAAAAATTTGTATCCAGATAAAGCTTTATTTATACACCAGGGCAATTGTTTTGCTTGGATATATTGTGTCTTGAGAACCTTAGGTTAAATTTGGGAATGGGATTTTAATATTTGTTTATGATCAGTTTCCTGCAAAACTTGGTATAAATGCTTCTTAAAAGGGCAAGTTTAAAGTAATTAGATTGTCCAGCTGACTAGAATTACCCTTTGCTAGGATGGAAATTTTGACTGATTTATCAGTGAGATTTACTCTCATTAAACAGATCCTTTTCTCCCTGTCTTTCCTTAGCACATTCAGTCCAGTAAGGAGCAATTTCTTGACTTTGAGGGTGGTGAGGCACTGGAATAGGTCGTCCAGAGAAGTTGTTATGGTTGTCCCATTCTTGGAAGTGCTCCAGGCCAGGTGGAATGGAACTCTGAGCAATCTGGTGTAGTGAAAGGTGTCCCTGCCCCTGGCACAGGAATTGGAACTAGATGGTCTTTGAAAGTCCCTCCCAACCCAAATCATTCTACAAGCCCATGAAACTATGAAGTTTAAGGGTTATATATTTTGTATCTTACCACAGAGTATTGTGTAACTTGATACAACTGTACAGCAATACTTTCTGGTATCAAATCTGATATATACTTTATCACTGGTTTAAGCAAAATCTTCTAAAGAGGAAAATTAAATATGGAGAAGGGACATGGAATTAAGAAAATTAAGGTATCATGTACTTGCAATATCCTGAGAGCAGAAGAAAAGCAAATTTTATCTTCTTATTTAATTAATTGTGAAATATCTCCATATCTGAGAATAGGAATTGCAAAGCAAAAGTACCTTTCAAATAATATTCTAAAGCAATGTTTGTTCTTGCTGTTGTTTTTTTAAAAGCTAACTGTAAAGAGAATTTTAGGGTGTTTTCTTATCAAAATAGACAAATGAAAGAAAAATAGTTCAAATTTTTGCAAGAGAATTGATTTCTCTAGAGTCATTGTTCAGGTTTCAGTTAAGGAGCTCGTTGTGCCACTGCCACCGCAGCCCTGCAGCTCCTCCCCCTGGACAGCGACAGCCGGAGTCAGAAGCAACCAGACCCATCTTTTCCCTTTTCCCGCATCGCAAGTCCCTACAATCCGCTTTGCAGTTCATTAACTTTGGATTTCTAAGATATCTTCCTTTCTTTCTGCTTCCAGATATGGATTACTGCTACCGATGTAACAACAAAACCTACTGGGCTCCCATCAACAGCACCACGTGCTACAGAAAGACGATCTATTTCCTCGCCTGGACTGACTGGTTTGCTGTCTTCCTCCTCCTCCTCTCTGCTTTTGGGGTTTTGTTGGTTTTGTCCATTTGTGTAATATTTACCAAAAACTTGGACACACCGGTCGTGAAGGCCTCTGGTGGTCTGACTGTCTGCTACATTATTCTCTTCAGCCACTTCTTAATTTTTTTAAGCACTGTCTTCTTCATAGATGTACCCACAGAATTCAAATGTAAAACTAGGCAAGCACTCTTTGGCATAAGTTTTACACTCTGCATTTCATGTATTTTAATAAAGTCACTAAAAATTTTACTAGCTTTCAGCTTTGATCCCAAGCTTCAAAATTTCCTGAAATGCATGTATAAACCCATTCCCACTGTGGCCACCTGCACTGGGATTCAAGTTATCATTTGCACTTTTTGGCTAATATTTAGGACACCTTTTGTAAATCAAAACTTCTCAATCCCAAGAGCAATAATTCTGGAATGCAATGAGGGGTCTATTGTAGCTTTTGGGTTTATGTTAGGCTACATTGCTGCCCTAGCATTTATTTGCTTCATATTTGCCTTTAAAGGTAGGAAGTTGCCAGAGAATTACAATGAAGCTAAATTCATCACTTTTGGCATGCTAATTTACTTTATAGCATGGATTGTATTTATCCCTGTCTACGCAACTACATTTGGCAAATACTTGCCAGCAGTGGAAATCATAGTTGTTTTAATATCTAATTATGGGATCCTCTGCTGTACTTTTCTCCCAAAATGCTATATCATCATTTACAAGCAAGAAACAAACACAAAATCTGCCTTTCTCAAAATGGTTTACACTTATTCCTCTAAGAGTGCAGGCAGTGTTGCTGTTAGTCAGGTTTCTTTAGATTCAAAATCTTCCAGCCTCCGAGCTACTATCACAGACTCATGTAAAACTGAGAATGACTCCGTGAATGGAAACTGCCATTTCCAAGTGCCTGGGCAGCCACTAATAAAATGCAAAGTTCCTCCCAAAAGTGCTACAAGGACTATGGTCAGGAAAAGAGTCTCCAGCATATGACTGGCCAATGTTAAAGTACCAGAAGTTAAAAAGCCATTTTAGGGAGCCATCTCTCTTTCAGATCTTTCCTTTTGGTATCCCCGAGGAGGGCAGGCCACATGAAGCACCTTTTCCTATACTTAGGCAGTTATCTATTACCAGATCTGAAAGGCTTTCCTCATGGAGCCCACCCCTTGCTCCTGAAAACTCCCTGATGTGCAGTCTCCTTCAGCAGCTCCCTTCCTTCCCATCCAGCCCATAGAGACCTGTGGGAACCTATTCTGCAACCTCCCTTCCTCAAGTGAGGCAGAAGCATCACAAAATTACTATTTCTCACAGTCATGTAAGTGGGACCACATGGGTTTCCCCACTTCTTTAGCCTCTTTGACGCTCAGTTGTTTAAGGAGCTCTTCTTCTCATCTGGCCCCATTTTACAGATCAAAGAGAACCTTGTCCCAGCCTTTGTTTGCCAAGATAAACAAGCCCAGTCCTTTAGTCTCCACTTTTAAGATAGGCTTTCCATTCTTCTGAACTTCCAAAAGTAACTCTTTTCATCTGGTATCAGTGAATCTTTTTTTCCTCCCCAAAATTGCAAACCTTTTTCCAGATGAGTGCTGTGGTAACATTTAAGGTTCCTGTGTTTGCCAGCATGGTAATGAACTAGAGACACGTCTATAAAGAAATTAGAGAATTCTTTTGGAGCTCTGTAGTTATACATGTGTTCATCTGCCTTTTTACCCTATACTCAGAAGAAACACAGATTCACCTCATGCACCTCTTCTGATGCAAGAGGAGAGCGAGCCCCAGGTGTCCTTTCATTTGAGGGTGTAAAGTCAATGTGTAATGTCAAAACTTAAAACCACTAACTGATTCCTCTCATTAGCCTAAATAATGTATTGACCACTATCAGCATGAGTGCATCCTGGAAAATTTAAGGGGGTTGAAATATATTTTTAAAAATTTTTTTTGATTTTCAACAATGCCTCATTATGGTACACAGAAATAGCACGAGGATGACCTGGCATGATCTGCACTGAACAGGTTTCTGCTCTGTAGCTCCATGAGCACAGCTGGGCTGTGCCTTCTTTGAGAGAGGCAAAGGGCACATTCAGAGAAGGAGGAATTTTTCCATCAGGGTAATGGTACCACAGAGCTTTTTCAGACAGGTTAAACAGCAGAGCTACGTTGTCAATACAGGAACAGGAAAATACTTTTCCATATTCATAAAGCTAAGAACATAGAAACATTGCTATTTTAAGTTCTGAGCCATGTTACTGTAAAATAATACTAAAATCTTTGATATTGTGTGTCCATGAAGGTATTTTAAAGTCATTTGAAAGGCAAGAGTGCAATTCACATACGAGTTTGTGTAAATACATATGTTCTGTTGCTGGTTGTAGGAATGAAGGATACGCTGAATGCTCTTTATACTTCAGCTGTTGTTAATACTTTTCTGCATATGAGGTTGTGCATGATAAGGTCAAAATGCCTGCAATTTGATTGTCAATGCAGTGAGAAGTCTTCCACAAAAGAGAGAAGCAAATCTTACATTGCACAACTGTCAGCAATGAGCTGGTTAGAAAAGTTAATTTGGCTGGAATTGTACCTGTATTTATTATTTTCAAAAGTGTTGAGTGTGGCACACTCTGAAACTATATGAAAGGGAATGATTAAAGCCATACTGATATTTAAAATTGAGTTTGCTTACTTAATTTCCTTACCTCTCCCCATGGGCTTGTTTGGCCTTGACCAACAGCAGTACATACACCTTAAGATGTTTCCACAGTAGAACTCCACCTGCTTAGCAATTTTCAAGACTGAAAGCTGTATATGGTAGGGGATTCATCCTGCAGGACAATGAGAAGAACGTCTTGATGGACAGGGCCTGGTGACAGCAGTGTGAAGGTCTCTACCAAGGTACCTCTGAGTAAAGACATCACCTGTGGCAGAATTTCAAAGGAGCCCTACGTGCTCCATCTAACCCTCCAGCCAAATGACAAATGTCTTGTCATACAAGAAGCAGGTGATCATAGGTAGGTAGAACATAAAGGGATTGTGCTACCATACACAGAGTGTATGAAATAGCTTAAAATAGGAGTTTATTATACTAAAGGAGCATTTTTGTACATTGTCCTGCCCAGGGAAGTAAGCATTCCAGCAATCTAACTATTCCTCTTGCCAGTCACGGGGACATTAAATGAGCCTGAAGCAGATTTTCATCCCCTGAGCACAGAACAGGAATCACCTTCCAGAGTCACAGCAAAGTCTTATCCTGGAGCTCCCAGAGCCACAGCCCATAGGTCAGGCCGTGTGAGGCCAAAAGGTCCAGCTCTCTTTTCTGGCCCAGAGCGCACTGCTTGCTTACTTTGGAAAGGTCCTGAAACCACTTCCCAAAACACTAACATCCCACAGGCACGTTTTCCATCTCTGAGAGCAATAGAGAGAACAAATGTCCTCAAATACAGTGCTGTTCACAGAGAAATCAAATGGGAAAATGCTGTTTGTTAAGGTCAGTGGGAGGCTGCTCTGGATGTAAACATTATTTAAGCTTTTTTAGAGCTTATATCACCTGTTGTTAATAATGCTAAATTTAATTGAAATTATGCATTCTGAAGCCACTGTCATACAATGTAGAATATCTTCAGGGAAAATTAATACCATGAAGGCCACCAAGCGTTTGATGTCCTCTTCTCCAGAGCATAATTCCCTCAAGATTTCAGTAGCTCTGGCCGTGTAGATGCCTTCCAGCTGCCCACAGTCTTTAGAGCAGTTCTTTGGCAAGTGCTGGAAATTACGTGAGCTCCGGGCTTCCTCCTAGCAGCTCTGCTGATGGCCATTGGAACTACAGGGACTCTGAATGTGTGGGTGACCATCATGAGGGGCAACTAAAAGCAGTGTCTGGGATGCTGCTCATAAAGAATGACACTGAGCCCAGCCCAGCCCTTCCTACCCTTCCCAGATGTGCCTTCAGGGACAAGGAGCGCTGCTTGACACTATGCCACTCTTTTTGAGCAAAGGTAAAGTATCATCCTCTAGGTCATTTCTGTTGATGTGTCTTCATCTCCTTGACAACACTCCGAAAGGGGACACAGCTGCTCAGAGCGTGTGTGCGTGCAAAGCAGTGCATCTCTTCCTTCTTATTATATGCTCTGCTCCTGAAGAAAAGATAGCTGGAGGTTTTGGCTACAAATAGTTCAAAACTCCTCTTTTGTGCTGTCACACTGAGCACAGGACTTCAGCTGTTGCCAGACAGTGATCAATCCCTGGGGAGTGGGACTTCCTCTGTTCATCTGTAGCCATTCTGACTTTGGCTGATGCATGTAAAATCTTCCACAGTTCTGTTGAGACAGTTACACTGTCATGAATATCAGGCTGACACAGGCTGTTACTTAGTAACTGTCTATTCTGCGCTGATTTATCTGATTTTTTTTTTGTTTAAGATTTGTTTTTAGTTTGCTTTTTTTAAAATAAAATTCCGTTCAGTATGTGAAAGGAAAAACAAAATAGAAAAAGTTTTTTAGTTGAAGTAGATGGAAAAGCCTATGGTGATAATCAGTATATTTGAGCATTCTGAAAGCAGTAAAATGACAAAAACATAGACATGGGCAGGTTTGTGTCACAGAGGTTAAACTCTACATAGAATCATAGAATGGTTTGGGTTGGAAGGGACCTTAAAGATCATCTAGTTGCCATGGGCAGAAACATCTTCCACTAGATCAGGTTGCACAAAGCTCCATCCAATCCTCCAGGAATGGAGCATTCACAACTTCTCTGAGCAACCTGTGCCAGTGTCTCACCACCCTTGCAGGAAAGAATTTCTTCCTAATCTAAACCCCATTACTCCTTGAAATGGGGGTATAGGAATCACTACCTTCCCCTGTAAAATGACCTTCTCCATCTTTCTTGTAGGCCCCCTTTAGGCACTGGAAGATGCTGTTAGGTCTCCCTGGAACTTTCTCTTCTTCAGGCTGAACAACCCCAGCTCGCCCAGTCTGTCTTCATGGCAAAGGTGCTCCTGATCTCTGTCTGTTTTGTGGCTCCTGATCTCTGTCTGTTTTGTGGCTTCTGATCTCTGTCTGTTTTGTGGCCCTCCTCAGGGCTCGCTCCAACAGGTGCACGTCCTAACATGAAGCTGAACTACCGCGACTGTTTCTTTCGCCGAGCTTTGTCTTGGACGCTGACCTTTCCTCACTTGAGCTGCAATCCATGGGTGCGCTAGGTGAGCAAGATGCCTTCTCCGGAGGACCGATCGCCGCCGGGTGTCGGCGGCGTCCCCGCCTCTCCTTGCCACGGGGCGGGGTGGGACGGGGCGGGGCCGGGGTCGCTCTCGCTGCGGCAGAGGGTCCAGCCGGGGCAGAGGGTCCCGAGGCAGAGGGTCCGGCCGAGGCAGAGGGTCCCGAGGCAGGGTCCGGCCGGGGCAGAGGGTCCCGAGACAGGGTCCGGCCGGGGCAGAGGGTGCCGCCGCTCCCAGCGATGCTGCCGGCGCGCCTCCGCCCGGGGCGCCTGCTGTCCGCCGCTCCGCTCCGCCCGCCCGCTCCGCGGGGAGCCGCGGCCGCCGGGGATCCCGTCCGGAGCCCGGGCACCACCCGAGGTAAGGGGCTGCTGGAGGCGCCGGGATCGGCCCCGCGGAAGCGTCCCGGGGCTGACGGGGAGATGCGCGGGCGGGCGACTCGGTGCCGGGACGGAGCGGGGCCGGGCTGCCCGGTGGGGCGGCCCGCCGGTGGCAGCACAGCTCGAGTGGTCCCGAGCGTTCCGCTGCTCGCTTGGGTACCCACACCCGGGGCGCGGGGAGGTGGAATCAGACCCACAGAAACACTCGCTGCGTGCGGGGATATTCCAGAAATGACGCGGAGGTCGCTCTGCACGACCGAGACCTGCAGGTCTAATCCCTAAATTACTCTTCCAATGACCAAAATGGGAAGGGTTTTTCCCCTTCCACACGTTGCTATCAGTCATAAATCTCTCCTAGCGCACGGTTTACAAAGTGGGTTTTTTTCCCTACTCTTAAAGCTGAGCAGGCTCACAGGGTGGTCGCAAGTTGCAAACCTTCGAAGTTTGACAAAAAAATCCTCCTCTGGACTGGACGTTTCAAGAGAGAAGAAGACATTCCACTGAGGATCCCGTAAGTGTGCTGGCCTTGTCCAAGGATAACGTGGAGCTGAAGGGAAAGCAGCGGTATGACCCTGATCCTGTGGAAAATTTAAAGCTTTTCCACAGAGTTTAAAATGGTCGGTTTTACAACACTGAGACTTGGAAACAAATTAGAGGGCAAGAGAATTTCCTGTCCTGGTTAGAGGTTAAGATGAGAAAATGTTCCTTGCTGGAGTCCCTAGAGCCTGGGATTAAGAACTGGATCCATCTGAGTAGACAGTAGACAGCCTTGGTTACATTTATGTACTGGCTTGTTTGTTTTGCTTACTCCTAATGTGCAATCAGAGAAAGATGTTATTGGTAAACTATTTTCTGTTTATAGCTCGCATAAACTGTTCTAAGGGAGCTGTCACTGAACGATTACATACAAAATTTATTTTTTACTATAAAATTTGAGAAAAATAGGGAAGGAGGTAATGAGAGGAGAATTCCTCATCAAGGAAAACAGTACTTACTTGTCATAGCCTTAGTGTCCTATTCTTGCTGACCCACTGGTCTAGATGGTCTTTGAAGGTCCCTTCCCACCCAAACCATAGACTCTATGGTTCTCTGACTTGCTGAAAATTAGCAATCCCTAAGGGAGTCAGGCACTAAACACCTGAAACCCCTCTAATGTTTAAGGCTCCCTTTCTTAGGATGTTAGAGTGTTAGACATCTCTCCAGGACACTACTTTTTACCATCACACTATGTCCCTGCCTTGGATGACGTGTTAAGAATAAACAGTGTGCAGAGCTGTGTAAAGCAACAGGTACATCCTCTGCCTATTCTTGCTGTTTTCTGACAGTTTCACTGGAATTTGTTGAGCTGGACAGTGGCTGTCTGGACAGTCTAACCTCTCTTGTGCTGTTAGTTTCACCATCTTCCTCTAGAGGAAGGTTCAGACATGTCTCAGAAGCTATTCAAGTTTTCAGGAGGTGTTTATAAAGCCACATTGCATTTATCAGTCATACAAGCACTTGCTCAAAAATCCCTCCTTTCTGGCCAGTAGGTGAGTGTCACCACTGTACTTTCTGGGTGAGCAAAGTATTTTTTGAACTGTAAGACCATAAATAGTAATATACTAGAAGTAGTTAATTGTTAAGTCATTGAGGATGAACTGTGGCACTGTTTAAACTCTCATCAAAAAAAGAATTGCAAGGTGTTGCTATCTGTGAACAAAACCTATCTGCTGAAGATAGTTTGTACTATGAAACAAATCTTCAGTCTTTACTCAAGGTTGTTGTGGTTTTTTTGTTTAAAAAAAAAACAACCAACAACCAGCTGTTGCTAACTTCAGAAGAGGATTACCTGGAGTCTTGATTAAGGATTGAATAGCAAAGGCCCTAATATGCAATTAAGGAAGAATATTGTAAGGTCTGTTTTCCTTGAAGCAAATGCAGAAGGCAGGGAGAAAATGAAAATCTGCCTCAGATGAGTTTCAATTAGTGTACTGTGAAATATAATTGGGCTAATACATCAGACTAATAACATTTATGGTTTTGCTTTTGTTGCCACAAATGGATTATTGGATTAATGATCCTACGTGCCAGTCTGATGTGCAGTTTGTTTTGAAGATGATTTTTATCATTGTACAAAACAGAGGCAGTTCCTTAGAACTGCAGGCATCGTTAGTCACCTGCCAGAGAGTGGGCACAACGTGCTCCTCCTGTGTGTGCTGGCAAGGAAGGGATGGTACAGCACTGCCACTCATGGGACCTGTCCTCTTCCACCACACTGAAGCTCAGAGCAAAGCACTGCAGCCCTCAGCCTTGGTGCAGGCTTTCATGGGCACTGCCAAATCCCCAGCTCTGCCCATCCCACCACGTTACTCTTGGAACGAAATCTAAAGGTTCTTCAGAGGAAAGAGAGCATGACACCAAGTTTACTTAGAACACAAAATCAATTCTTTATGTAACTATTCTTTTTACACATATAGTTGTGAGTTTATGCACATGTATAAAACATGTATTTATATCTTACAAATATCCTTATATCTATATATAGAAAGCAGCTCCACGATGAATTATGAAAGGAAAATGGTGCAGTATTATTTATGAACATCTTATAAACTGTGCTCCCAAGTATAATGTTTAACTTGGAAAACTTAGCTGAAAGTTTTGGGACAATTTTCATGAATTCCTGCACTGCTGGTTCCCAGGGGCCAAGCTGCTGGCTCAGAAGAGAGGAGGGTGGAAATGAGAGCGGTACCAAAGCAGACTGTCGGGCTGTAAAATGCCTCTGCACCGACTCCTGCCAAACAGAGGACAGCAGTTTTCACTACTTTTGCCCTTGATGACCAGCAAAAACTATCCTGCAGATCCTGAAATAGTGATGTGACTGACATCAGCTGCCCACTTTCTGTCAGGCTGCTGCTTTAATAAAGAACTAAAACCTTTAACTCATAGTAGTACAAACTCTGCTTTAATCAGCAATCCAATGATGTAAAGTCCTTAGCCTACAGAACACCATCTGAACAGGTTAGATATAACAGTAATTGATTTCCAAAGTTAACTTTGAATAAAGGGAATTTGCTTTTACTCCATCCGACACCATATATACATCTCCACTTGTTTTAAAGATAACCCTGCTTAATTTTCACTAAGTTTAGTGCATAAGGTAGGACTTTTGGTGTATTTACCTCAAGCATTGAAATGCAAACATTTATTGCCTGAGCAATTTTTTCCACAGCTTAAAACCCCCGAGAACAGTCTAAATCCACTAAATGTTGCTTTGCCATGGGAAACGGATTAGGATCAAAAAATGGCTGATACATAACTAACCACAACAAGCTGAAGATGCTTGTTTCAGAAGCCAATTCTGTATTTATTTTTAAATTGTGATGTTATGTCTGCAATGCTTTGAAGATACTTTGACTTTTATTAATGACTCAGTTCAACTACTTTAATTGCAGGCCAGAGATGATAGACAAGGCAAGAAACAAAGCTCGAGTGAAAGCCTGTTACATCATGATTGGGCTCTCCATTATCGCCTGTTTTGCGGTGATTGCTTCAGCTAAGAAGGTATGACAGTGCAGCACACTTTAAAATAATGGCATTCTGTGAAAAGCCCACAAATCTAAACCAAGAGCAGCAGCTTACAGCTGCCCAAGTTTTAGCTAACCTAGTCTCTGCCACCCCCGCCACCCTCATGGCTGTTCCCACTCCTGAGGTTGGGTAGATTTCCCTGGGTGCATCCTTACTCCTACGCCCTTACTTCCTCAGGCTGCTGCACGCCACGAGTCCTTAACGAGCTTGAACTTGGCCAAGAAGGCCAAGTGGCGCAAGGAGGCTGAGCTGGCCGCCGAGGGGAAGACAAAGTAACTTCGTCTGAAATGCTGAATGTCCTCGGAAGAGCAAAATTAACTGCTGCTGAGAGCTATTAGCGAGCTTCACCCCTAAACAGACACCTGTAGTATGCACAACCTGGAGCCAGTAAGGGCGGCTACACCATCACAAAAAGAAAGGGAAGGTCTCTTTCACTAGGAAGATATTCAGAATGCTTGTTGCGTATAATTAAAACCACTTAGAATGTTTTGCATATGATTAAAAGCAGTAATTAATTTTAAAGGAGATGAAGTAGTTTCCTAAGAATGTCAGGTACCTTTGGTTAGATAACCATAAAATATTTAAACCCAAGAAGTTTTCTGTCTGGTGACAGTGCATAGTTTTTCAGTGCATAAATTGCCGCTTGGAACTCATTAGCATCAATGCAGTATTCAAAATGGTGTTTGCATTTTTGAGTTTTAAGAAGCAACACTTATTGAATCACTAAATAAATACAGTAAACATCTGTAAAATAGGTTTTATTGGTTTCTGTATGGTATTTGGAGATTTAACATTCCATAATATTGCATACTACTTATATGTGTTCTGTTACAGTAATGGGCCTTTGGCCTGGATTTAAAGATGCACTATTACTATCTGAAGTTAATACAGGTAATTTAGTTTCCACACATTATATGAAGACGTTGTGCCAGATTTCAGTGAAATCTTGAGGTCACAGTTTAAGTCCACGTATCAATTTGCAGACCTATTACAAAAATCCTCAGTTGTACAATTTAATACATTTAAACCAACTGAGAATTAACCTTGGAGGAAGGACAATAGTGCATCTTTACTTTTTTTTAAAGACAGGCCCAACAATAAATAGTTTCCAGTTGCAAACTTGTTCTACAGCAAACATTTCTGTGCCAACATTATTATTATTTTCTGATTGCTGCTAGCAACAGTGTATAAAGCAAATACTAGAAAATTAAAAAGCTGTATGAACCAGTCCTCAGACAAAAGTGCAATGACGAAAAAATTAGATATGATTCAGTGTAACCAGAGTAGGGAACTAATAAAAAAAAAATCTTATGCTCTGCATAGTTGCATAGATTAGCTAGTTAGTATTCACATTTAAGCAGAACAAATGGTACCCTTTCAATTAAATGCAAACCCCTGTATTTTTAAACAGACTTTATAACTGATGGGGCACTTCACGTTGCATATAAAACGCCAAACTTAAAAGAGATTTTCATATCACAGTTTTATTTTGTTTCTCTCTCCATACTGGTTTCATGTGTTTAGGTATCATCATCACGCCCCACCTGTAAATGAGTACACCAGAGCTGACCTTAAGTCATAATTTCTGGTTTTATTTTGTTCATTTACATGCTTTTAACAAAGCATGATATAAACCCAGTGATAAAATAGGAGAGACCATCTTGTATGTATATCCTTTAAAGATTTTTTCATTATTATTTTTAACAATATGAGGGTAAACCAAATGTTGAGTTTAAATAAGGATTTTCATTATTCTAAGTCCATCACTTTTCGTTCCCTTTCAAACTGTTCCATTTAAATGTATCAGAGGCATGAAATATAGTTTGTCTAAATGCATAAAGTGCAGTCACTAACCATCCACAAGATAGAATTATATATCCACACAACTGAAGACACTCTTTCAAAACAAATATAATACTTTAAGTGTCCCCTCTTTTCTTAATTTTCAAGTCTTTCAATTAAGATTTTCATAGCAGATTTGGTTTAAATAAAAGAGACTTATAAATGTACTTTTACAGGGTTCCCCAAATAAAAAGCAGGCACAGCTGGTTGTTATCAAAACAAGGTTGTTAGAAACAAAGGAATACCCTGTTACCTGAATAATTTTCTTACACTAGAACACTGAAATTCAGCATTTGCTAGTAATCTTGGTAGATTTCCATGATTGTTACCCTGTTCTTTGATAGATGAAGAGTGGGGAGACCATGGGAAAGAATGAAGGTTGGTGTATGAAAACCTAAAACTATGAGAGTAAAAAGGGCATAAATACTATCACCTAACATTATATGAAAATTTGGCAGCTGTACTTAATATTATCACACTATTCAAAACTGTTGTATGCTGTACAAATCTAGGTTTAAAGTGTCATTTGCTAAAATATCTCATTATTCAGAGTTCATAAAGTAACAGCACTCCTATATACACTTCTTACACTTCTATCTTCCACTAAAAAGACTTCAAAGGGAGGTTTCTTCCCTCCCAGTTATATCTTAGTCAAAACTGACCATTAATTTTAGAAAATCCACTTCAAGTCCCACATTCAATTACAATATAGAATATATTGCTGTAACATCAAAGTGAAACATCTTAGAATCCTAACTTCCATGTAAAAAAAATTCTAAATATAAAATGGTACTGTAAATGATACCATCTTTAACCTGTATTTTTCAGTGCATTAAAATATTATTTAGTGACAAGCACAGTGCCATGGGTAAGTGATTTGAAGTTTGCATTGCAGCTTTTTATGAAGCATGAAATGCTCTCATATGTCACAGATTTCACTTAACCCAGGAGTTTGATGTTAATACATTAATTACAGGTAATAAAAAATAGCAATACTTCAGAGTTAACCCAAAGTATTAATTTCTCCAAATGAGATATACTACTAATACACCAGAAACACTACTTATATGCAAGTCAAAGCAGAGCATACGTTTTTCTGTACTCAAAACTGTTAACGTAAATATTAGAATTCTATTTCTTTTAGCAAACACTGTATATTGTAGAGCCTAAATATTTAGATGACAATAACTTCTAGTTAGTTTTGGTGTCCACATACTTAATGCTATTTACAGTACAACAAACTTTTCCTTCAACTGGAGTGATTCACTATTCATTTTTCACTGCAGTATTTCTACTGTCTTACCATAAGCAAACCAAACTCATTAACCTAAGGAATAATTCAAATGGCAGTAGCATACTTGGTCAAAAAACAACAACTACTGTCTAAACTTCTAAGAAGCTATTGTACTAAAAGGAAAACATTGCAATGTTTCTCAAACTTAAGTGGTGTTACCACATTCTGACAGAAGACAGCTGTACAACATCAGCTGGGTGATTGGTGCACAGCACCCTTCTGTCATTGCTCATTGCAGCTTTCTTATGGTGACTGCAGCGGCTGCTCCCACTGCAAGTACTGCAGTTGTGGCTGACTTGTAATGCCATTAACAGCTTCCATTACAGAGCCAACACCAAATGACCAGCAAGGTCCCTGCTGATTCCAATTGGAAAACCTCTGAAATAGTCCTCTTCCCACAAATTCAGAAAAAGCTTTTTCATATATTCAATATTATATTAGGTAATTAGCATTATATACGTATATCTACTATGTCTTTAAATACATTTCATAAATAAATTCCAACAGTGTGTTGTAAAGTAAGTAATGCATAAAAGTTTCACAATTTAAATAAATATTTTTCACATTCCAATTCAGCTTCTTACAAGCTCATCTTTATTTCATGCTTAGTTCTGAAGCAATGTTTGTGCTTCAATACAAGAGGTAGATTTGAAAGACTGGGCAAGTCAAGCCTACTGCCAAAAATTCAACTGTCAGTAACTGTATTGCTGATATGAAGTTTGAGACTACATGAAAAATTCAGAACTACTACCTAAAATCCTACCAAGTCTTAGCTAAACAGTTTTTGTTAAATCACATTTAATGCTTTTAGACATGATTACTCACAGTTGTTTTCTGTACATAAGAGATAATGAAGAACACAAATACAAAACAGAGAATAGTTGTCTCTAACACAATATATAAAAGTGCATGAGCTGTTTCTTCATCTATTTCTGCAAAACATATTCAGCTTTTCCTCTAACTTTGGCCATGAAGAAAAGACCTCTGAGAAAAAAAAAATAACCCAAACCGTACAAGTGTTGAAATTTTATGCTTATATTCACTTCAGTAGTTTAGAGCTGGAACCCCTCCATTGGAGCCTCCTGCTGTTGAAACACAAACTGCTGCTGACTTTCATCCACCTGAGGTGCAATACTAGAGTCCTCTTCTTCGACACCAAAATAATGTTCTATGAGTTCAAAAGCCTTTTGGTAGATCTCTTGGTTTTCATGCCTCTGAAGAAATTCAATTTTATCAAGTCCTAAATTGAAAATAGAACATTTTCAAAAATATAGTTGCTTAAATGAATGATGAATTCAAATGGAAACAGCTTATAGTATAGCAGTACTTATTGACAAAAAGATGCAATCTCAAGTCACCTCAATTAAATTGCTATCACTGGTTCTTAATTTCCTAACCCATGTATTTCTAGTCTTCATTTTCTGCTGTCCAAACTCATTTTAAAACGATGCTAGAAGCATATAAATTAAACTAATACCCCAGTTTCTGTTCTTCTACTCTTAAGTCTTCCCCAACTCTAAATTCTATCTCCACTCATGGAGTTGTCACTAGGCCCAGCCTGGTATCTTTTTTTGAATTTAATTGTAAGATTTAAAGATACTACCTTTTTATTTTTACTTACCATTTTTCAAGCAGAGGACATAACCTCTGCTTTTTGGCTGAATTAAGTGCTAGGCAGTCAGTTAGGTTGATATAAAAATCCTGTTTAGCTTTTTAAGGTAATGTAGTTTCCACTTAGGTTGGATTAGAAGGAGCTTAAATGAACCCTTATGGTGACTGCAGAGGCCAAAGCAATGAGGGTGATATAATCAGCTGTTTTCCTTACTTGAACTTATACTCTACAGCTTCAGCAGCCTATGCTTAAGTGCTAAAGGAAAGAACAGAGCCTAGAGAGTCAATACTTAAAATTATGAATGGACAGAAAATCCCCAACACAATGAATTCCATTAAAAGCTTCAGTATTTATTCCTCTTTAGCAGTTAATTGCTAAATTCTCCAAGCATGCACTTGATTAAAAAAATTAAACTCTGTAACAGGGAATTCTGATGTAAAGACTGCTTTACAGAAAAGTTAGTACCATCTAATCAGATATAATATGGTCAATTAGAACCACAGTTCTATTAGTTATTAGCAGTTTCTGAAATACAAATGTCTGCCAATTTTGTTTTGTCAGAGCTACAAAAAAGGCAACTATCCATAACGAATGCTAGTTTCATTATAAGCCAATTGTAAAAGAATCCAGCCATGAAATTCCACAAAGTAGTTTTTCTAGAATGCCTTTATATAGTGGTTTAACTCAAGAACTTTTATAAGAAACTAAACAAAATACTTGCAAAAGTAAAAAACTTGTTTAATTTTATGATCTGAAGTTGATTTTGTTGTTACTTATTTTTACTATATTATAAAGTGATCCAACTTTGGGATCGATTAAAAAACCCCAGATCTTACATCCCTGTAATGTAACTTATATCCCTGTTCGTAATGAAACTGTAGCAGACAGGACTATGTATTAAAGTATTAAAAACTGTATTTAGGAATAGCTGATAAATTTCTGCAAAGCATGATTCCAATAGACTGGGACACCTGTGTTAAACCCTTCTGAGAATGCTTCTCTAGAGGGCCATTTAAACTGACCACAGACAAACACCCAGATGTTTTCTGCATTTAACCACTTTCTCCTAAATGTCATGTTACTTAAATTTGTGATACTTTATGTCTACTTATGCTTGGAGTAATTAATATATTAAAACTTAGCTGCAAATTTCAAAATGACTCTCAGTGGTTTTGTTTTTACATTCTAGAACAAGGAAGTTGAGGTATGTAGTTTTACAAGAAGTGTGTTCTTACCATAGGCTTCCTCTATGAGGGCGCAGTAAGGATTAATGCCGATTCCATTTTGCTTTGACTCTTGCTCTCCAAGACGCAGAATATTTTCAAGTCCATTTAAAGCCACCTGTACTATTTTTGAATCCATCACAGTCAGGAGGTCACAAAGAGGCTTGGTACAACCTAGTGCTACCAAATACCTTTATAACAGAAAGAAAAAAAAAAAATAAAAAGAAGGGGAAAAGAACTGATAATCCAGCACATTTCTTCTGACATACCAGTCTACTGCTATTGATACTTTTGCTAAAAAAAGTGGCTGAAACAAAAAAAATTCCTAAAACATGCAAAAATAAATGTTACAACTTATCCAAATAAAAATAAAATTAATGTGTGTATTCCTAATTGGAGTGTGAAATCTGTAGTCTTTTTAACTTCTTTTTACCTACGCTCTTCAGGTGGGTTTAATTGAATATAAGAGAAAAAAATTTTTGCAGGAAGTTTTTTTCTTAAAAAAGCATCTGAAATTTTCTAGTGGTAAAAATATCAAGTAAACACATTAGATACATATAAGAACACTGGGCACTGTTCTGTGCTAACACAGTCCACACTAGCAGTTCATTAAGATATTAACATCATCTACTATAAAGAGAAGTAAATACAAAGACAAAAATACTGGGATTTTGAGTATTCCACTCCTTTTCCCAATTTTGAAAGAATTGTGTATGGACTTTTGCAAGTGTCCTTGCTTCTAGCATGGAAGTAAAATGAAGACAGCAATGTTTGTCTAAATATAGTTTAATTCAGTGGTTTAAAACTATCCTGCAGTCAGGCAGTAATCTTCTGAGGATTTTAGGAGGACTTCATGACAATAATATAAATGTATTTTTGATAAGAACCCATTGTAATGGTATTATATGCACATTTACTATTTGAAGATCCTGAAACAAAATTTAAAATGCTAGATTTTAAAATGTTACATTATATAAGCAATTAAAATAATAAAAAAAACCCAACAAAACACGACACTTTCCTTTGTTATCCCTCTGATAACACTCAGTGGTTATAAGAAAATCAGGATTAGTTACATTATAAATAAATAAGAACATACTTCTTGCAACAGGTTTCCCAAATATGCTGGAAGTTATTGCATCAATTTCAGTTCTGGCTTCCAAACAATACAGTAATTTTTAAATCAAATTATCAGCTACTGATTCAAAGTGATCATTATTCTACAGTATTCAAAGAAACTAGAGAGTATTTTATTCTAGCAATTCTATCTTTGCAGCATATAAATAGCTACTTACAGTAAAAGTTTAATCAAGCTCAGTTCTGAGCAGGGAATTTAGATATCTGCTTTAAAATAGGACTGACAGTGAGTTTAAAATACATGAAGAAAATACTAAAATCCCTGGTCTGTCCCCAAATACACAATCCCACTGCACAAATTTTCTAAAGAAACCTCCCCCTACCTATTTTCAATTTTCAAACACTGAAACTGTTCATCAATTGTTCCAATTGTGTTTGACAACGTAATTTTAGGTGCAACATCCCTGAAATGGAAGTACTAATTATTTATTAGGATTGTTGCACGTACTTTGATTTTTTGAATTTCTACATTTGGCCTCTGTGCAGTTTTAAGGGAAAGAGGCTATGTTTAGGATTTTGTTGCTATGATTATCAAGATTCAAATGCAGAAATTCAAATGCCCTATAGAAGATCCTTAGGCAGAGAAAACTACCATACCCAACTTACCTGATCTGTTCAGGGGTTCCTCCTGAAGTTGCATTAGTTATGGCCCATGCTGCCTCTTTTCTGGTGCGAAATTCAGCTTTTTGAAGAATTTCAATCAATATTGGGAAAATATTTGCATCTATAACAGCCTAAGACAGGAAATGGCAACATTTTACAAACATTAATAAAGATTCCAGAACACACATAGCCTTAACCACAAGAATTAGTGATGCCTGCTGCTATCAAAGCAAAGAATATTTTGTTTAGATGATGCCATACAAAATAGAAATGCTAAACTGAAATTCACAACTATTCCAACACTGCACTGCAGTGGCCATCAGAATACCTTGGGGTTTTTATTTCTGTTTCTGGTCGGCAGAGCACACCTTACTGGATTGGCCCATTTAAAAATCATACAACCTGAGTTTTTGAGCTGAATATCGAGGCTCAGAACAAAATTTTCCATTTTACTGAGGTCTGTGATCTCCATCGAGAAACTGCGTCCATAATTGGAGACTTTATTACGTGTTTTAAGTTACATCAGGAAATAACATTTTCAACTCTGATTAAAGGAGAAGGGGGAAAACAATCATTTTGGAGAATGTATTCTAATTCAGAATTCTCATTTTTATTGACCAGAACCTTTTTTCAGCTAGCTCAAGACACCTGCAATAATAATCAGGATGCAGTAGTTTCCACAAGAACACAATTCAGTGTTGATGACATCATGTTGGTCTTTTATCCAAGCAAAATATTCACCATTTCCAAACTAGTTCACTTTTCACTGGACAAATTTATAGTACAAATTGTGACAGCTATTTATATTTAAATTAATA
>VZTB01006934.1:1830266-1841896 GCA_013397245.1 Thryothorus ludovicianus
TCTCAAAGTTTAGAAAAAAACATTTAGGTTTGGTGGAAATAAATAAAAGAGAGTCAATGCAGTGTATCCATTTACATCTTGTGAAGGAAAATCGTAAGATTTTTTGAAGTAGTAAAATGAAAACAAAACCAACCAAGTAAAAAATTCACAGACTTTACCTGAATCTGAGCTCTGTTTCCTGCAGTTATATTAGAAACAGTCCAGCATGCTTCTTTTCTGATAGATTCCTTTGGACTACTAAGCAAGTGCAAGAGACATGGTAATGCAGAGCAGTTTAGAATCACCTNGTTTAACTTTGCAAATGTTCTTCAGAAAATAGTTGGTTTTCTCTGTTCATCCTGTATCATAGCCAGGCTTGCTCTCTCCTTGCATGCCTCTGTGTGTAAACCTATATATATATATATATATATATGTGCTTAAATATAAAAGCATTGCACAGAGAACTTCAAAAGATTTTTCAACACATTTACATTATACAAAGTGTCATATCTGGCAAAATGAAAGTGTTCAGCATTCCAGTGTGTGACCAGACAATGGAGCAATTTGAAAAAATCTGCCTTCAGTTAAGTTCAGACCAGAAGACTGACAATAGCAAAACTAAGTAAGGCTGCTTAAGGCTAAAATATAAGTCAAAATGATGTTGACAAGTGCACATCTAATCTATATAGCTATTTGTTAATTTTTTTAAGAGATAAAGTTTTCCATTTAATTCCTTAAAATTAAATGGAAAAACTTAATTTCCTTCCAAAATCCTTTCCTCCAGAGCTCACAAATTATGCAATTAACATTTTTCCATGTTTTTTTACACTAGTATTATCAGCCTTTTAGAGAGAATTATTTTTAAAGTGGGACCTGTCTTCCTATTTCCTGCATTGCTTCAAAATCAATGCCACTGCTTAAAATTAATAGAATAGGTCTTTAGAATAAATTACATCAGTAAGACTATCACATACAAACTAATGGACAAATCAAGTATAAGCATAGCTTAGAAGTGAAAACCTTGACTGCCTTTAAGACTGATGAAAGGGGAACCATAATAAAACTGCATCTCCTGTAAGGAAGGGAAAAAAACCAAAAAACCAACAGTCAAAGTACCATAAAGAAACGAAGGAATCCACTACACATAATGCTGTAAAAAAAAAAGCTTGTTCTTGTATTAACTTAGTGCTTAAAATAGGAGCCTAAACTACCAAATCAACAATGTCAATTTCTAGAAAGCCTCTTTCAGTGACATATGCAGATATCTGTACCGTACATGTATTTTGTCAAAATTTTTACAAAATTGTCTTCCCAAATATTTTTTCTTAAATCAACTAGTCTTACCTGTGTTTGGATATCATCCCCAGTAACAATATTTCCAACTGCTCTTAATGCAGGGGATACCACCTTGTAATCATTATGCCTGGAGACAAATGTTACATTGCTTGATATTACCAAGTGTTAAAAAAATAATTTTGCATTTTCAGCAAACAATGGTTTACATCAGGTGCTAAGTATTTAATTATCAAAACCACTGTATTACTTATTGCACTTTCCCTGTTTAGCCAAATTTGACTACTGCAACCCCACAACTGAATTGCTGATTCAAAGACCAAGCACCTCTGTGGAACAACACAACTCAGAGCAATCTGCTTGGCAGATCCATTTTGCCCAGCTCAAATATTACTAAAAATGATACTGGAATATGCCACAGAAATAGAGGAAGTGCTATGACATGTATACTAAAGCTCAGTATGTTTTGTAAGTAAAAATACCCCTTTTGTGAGTCAATAATCCTAGAAGCCAACACATGAAGTCATATTCACCTGCCCGATGTGTGGGGGAAGGAAATTACACAGTTGTCCTAGAGCTTCTATGGAAGAGAAAGCAATCTTCCCTCTCCTGACAGCTATAAAACGAGCTTTTCATGGGGAAGTGTGCTGAGCTGTCTCTGCTGGGAACTACTATCCCAGACCTACTCTGCAGTCCCATGTGAACACAGGGATTTAGTCTCCTTTTCCAGGAAAATAATGAACCATAAGCCAAATATATTAGAACATTTTAAAAGTGGCTCCAGCCAGCCTCTGGACTTCGTGGAGTCCAAGAACTGTCCTAGAAAGTACAACAGTGAAATGAAAAAAAAATCCAAAAGAGGATAAATTAATTTACAATTTAACATTGGTCTTCAGTCTTTGCCCATCTATGTTCCTTCATGTATATTAAATCCTACATAAAATTTTAAGGAATATAAAAGAACACTTTGAAGAAAACTTTTTTTACTGTCAATGTCAGGAATAATCGCAAGAGCCAAGCAACCTAGCAAGCAGCTTAAAAGATTTCAGATGGAATTCACGTTCACCACTTCTCACAAAAAGTATTAAGACTTCAGGTGAGAAAACACAGCTCAATCTTAACATTAACAGTACTATAAGACATTTATTTGGTGAGAAGAAGACTTACATAAGCAGCTCTACCAATCTTCGACACACTCCAGAATCAATAACAGTTTGAATTTTATCATTGGGACCATCTGAAAGGTAAGAGAGGGCCCAGCAAGCATCTGCTAATACATCCGGGTCACTGCTAAACAACAGTCTTGATAAAACATTTAAGCAAGGAGCAACCTAGGTTAAAGAAAAATATTGCATAAAATTAGGTGTTCCATAGTTTTCAAGTTTCAGAGAACACTCTGCAAAGGCACAAATGTGCAAAACTATTTACTGCTCAGGTACCCGAGGTCAGTAATGAATGAGGACTCAGGTAAAACACTTTCTGATTAAACCAGATATCCAATTCAAACCAGCAAAATGGATAAATTCTGATTCACAGCCTATTTATTGAGAGATACTGTATCAAGTATATAATTGTTCAGCTTAAACAAAACCCATCTGCTTTTACAGGAATTACTGATGCTTTTTTTAATCATTCAGGGAGCAGAATCTCAAAGTAATACAGTGTGTTATTTTTTTATTGCTGGCTTTGTAGGAGTACTGGCAATTATTTGTAATAACCAACCCAGACTAACTCACACCACCCAACATTCACTGAACCAAGCAATGTCTCAGTTGAGTTCTCACAGCTGTTGTACCCTCTGGCCCCAACCTCTCTAACTTCCACACAGAGCCAAATGAACTAGATCATCCTAACTCCATTTGGAATCTGTCAGGCTGTAAAGCCTGGGAATTCCACAATCTTTGTAGAACTTAATTCTTTACCTTACATGGGTTATGCAAATTCAGTCTCTATTATGTATCCAACTGCTGCTGTTGCAAAGGGCAAAAAGCAGAGGACCAATTCTTATTGGCAGCTGCCTAATAGGCCATCCTTTTCTTGTGAGATTTTGTATTTTATATTTTGTATTCAAGCAGCAAAAAATCTTGTTTTTTCGCTACCAGAACAAAACACTAGTAAAGGATTAGGCAGTCATTGTGAGGTGATCAATTAACTGACATCAGAAATCTCCCCTTTTTGTTAATATTTCTTCAAGAATTAATAAGCAGCAATAACTTCTATTTAGTTATTACTAACTCATGAGGTAAACTCTCTCCAGATTAACTTTAACGATTGTTTAACCTCAGTCTCTTCTACCAGGATAACCAATGTTCAGCCTTTTTTAAGTCATTAACCTTACCAGAAACTAATTTTGTACTGGAAATAAGAAGCTAAAACTCTTAGTCTCTACAGTCATTATAGCCACATACTACAAAGAAGAAGAAGAAGATGAAGAGAGCATATAGGCTCTCTCTGTGATCATACTGCATCTGACAAAGCAGGAAATTTTATTCATGCAGCATGCACTCAAAATCAAAAAAAAAAAAAAAAAAAAAAAGAAAATAAAAAAGAGGAAGCTTCAACTGTAACTCACATTCTCTACAACAGTTCTGAAGAAAATACAGCTCCACATGGTTTAGTGCTGGGTGTATAATTTGTCCATCACTTCACACCAGTGTATGACTATTTGCACCAGACTATAGTCTCAAGTTTTTAAGTGATATGATTTTATAGCTGATAGGTGCCAAAGTAGATGATCTTTCAGAGATACAACAGATGGGCAAGACTGTGTGATGACATTAAAAACATAAAATGTATGTCTATATCCATATTCAAAGATCTGTTTGTTATAAAATATTACAAACTTAAGTATTCTTTAGCTTTCTCAAATTTACTACTTCATTATACCTTACTGAAGTCTGGAGGTGGGTTCTTTCCTCTACAAAGATTTGAGAGTGCCCAGACTGCATTTCTAGTTGTTGTAAGACGATTCGAATTTGTTAACAATCTGTGAGAGACAATAACAAAAAACGTAAATTCTTATTAAAATTTAGGTAATTTTATGTCTATTGTTACCAAGAGAACCTCAAATAAGGAAGAGAAATTCTATTATTGGTATTATTATTGTTTAAATTTATTTGTCTTCATCTCTTACATGCTGCAACTATTTTCTTAAAATCAACTGAATCTGAGCAGATTATTTTGCATAATTTTGGGATGTCTCATTCCCAAATCACATACATGCATATAAAGTAAAAAATTACTTATATGAATAATCATTCAGCTAAATCTTCCTGAGGGTCCTTAGAAGGGGCTAGGAGATGCAACTCTCCATGGAATGAACTTTGATGCTTTCATTCAGAGAATGCAATAATTAATAATAAAAATAGCTCCATAAAAATCTGTTACTTGGAAGTTCTTGTAAAAATATTAGCATATTATTTCTGTTTTTGCCAAATAGAACATGAAAGATTCAACAACTGATAAATCAGGTTCATTTTCAAATGCATACCAAAATGTCTAAAATGTTAATTCTTTAAGCCCTTGGTGAAGGTAATCATGTAATCTGCTATTCTAAGCTATTTTACAAATGCTTTAAGTAATTTTATTACTTGAGAAATAATAAACTGAGCAACAATTGTGTAGTGCAAATTTTTCCCTGTGATGAAAATACTGAGGCAAGTACACAGTAAATACTGGAATTATATTCCTAGTGAAGAGAAATCTTTTAGTGGAACACAGCTCAGGTAACAACTACTCTGTCAGCTCATCTCAGCAAGCAAATAGATAAATAGGAAGTCTAGAGCTTGGAGCTACTGAAAAAAGATGGAGAAAACAGCCTATTGCCTAGGCAGATGGAAACATATAAATACAAGTGGGAATGAAATCATGTCTCCCACCCTATACATTCAGAAATCTGACAACACAGAGTTGGCACAATACAGAAATTTTGTACCTGTGAAGTAACACTTCTTTCCTTTTGCAAACATTGAAAAGCTTCTCATCATGGACTAATTAATTAAAGACATGCATGTAAGTATGTATGAAGTTCATGTAAACCAAAGCGTTAAATTGCTTCTTATTATATGGTTATGATTCTCAATTTAGACAAAAACTTATATTCTTTTCAAGTAAATTTTAAGTTGAAGTTTTCATGTATCTATACATGTACAATATAATATAGTATTAGTTTACAACACTTACTCCAAGAGAGGTGGCAATATTCCACAGTTCAAAACAAAGTCTCTGCATTCTGCATTATCACCAGCAATGTTCCCAAGCGCCCACACTGCCTTAAAAAGCAAAGCATCCAAGTCAATTTATACATGCTTGCAAATCAACTTTTACAGAAAATCTATACTTTTTACAGCAAATATTATAGAATAGAAAAAAAAATCCATGAGGGAAAAAACACTGGCAGTAAATTTTTATCTTCCTGGAGGCAGATCAACTAGGTAGTAGGCAAATGGGACTCAAAGCCTCTTTAACCCCACACACCCCAAAAGAGACATTCATTTTAGGTAGTTATAAAATCCCTCAAGAAGACAGTTACCTGCTCCTGTACATCTTCATGTTCTGAGCTAAGTAACTTAATAAAAATGGGAACAGCTCCAGTTTCGATTACAACTTTGGTGTGTAAAAAAGTTCCAGATGCTATATTTGTCAAAGCCCAAGCTGCTTCAAACTGTTGAGGAACACAAACATAACCACGTTAAACCACACAGCAGTAAAACTTAAAACCATGACATGAAGTTTGACATAAGAGTTTCAGAAGTTAATTTTCCAACTTCTTTTCCTTTCCACTGAAATACAATTAATATTATAGTACTCTCTATACAATAAAATATCTGGAGTTGACAAAACCTCTAGTTTGTAAGAACCTTCAGTAACTACGTTATTTTTAGGTTTTGGCTTACAGAACAAAGAAAGATGCTGAATCATTAGTACAAATATCATTTGTTTATTCAATATTAAGTTAATTATTCTAGAACAAATGTGCATAAGGCCTAAGTGCTATACCCATGGGGGAGTAGACAGGACTAGTTACTGCTATAATTCGATATTTCTCAAAGATTTTCTAAGAGTTTCAAACAAGCCTTCCAGTTTCCTGTCATTTTTTTCCTAAGATTTCAGTTGAAAAGTACAACAATATGTTCAACACTTAATGAAACAGATTAGGCTCACACACCATTGCTGATGGTCTTAATATACTACTCTGTAAATCCTCTTGAACACGTTCTGGTTTCAACATCCAAGTTTTTGTCCAGCTGAATACATGACCCTAAAGACTACTATGAAATTCACAAAGTCATATGGCTTCAGTGGTTAAAAATAATTATATTTGGTTACTAAAAACCCCCACCAAACTAAACAACATTTGCCTTCCAAAGCTTTTTTAGAAGGTTTCTAATCCCATTCCAAACCCCCAGTCAGTATGAGCCAAACTCACTTGCAGAGTATAATTTTCACTTCTCTCTAGAAATTTCACAAATCTCTGTACTACTCCTGGTTTTTGAATGACTTCGTCTATAGGTGGATTAGGCTCTAGGGAATAAAAATAAACAGATCTGTGTAAAAAGACCAAATAAATTACTTTTTCAGTATGACAAAAACCATGAATATCATTTGTAGATCTTATAATTTCATTCAATCATTTTCTGTTCAAAAGGAGTTACAAACTTTTCACTTGAGAAGACTGCAGTATCTTCTCTACAAAGTGGTACAATGTAGTAAATGTAGTAAACACACTGTTACATATAATAATAGTAACACATACTATTATACATTTGCATTTAGGAACACACCACAAAACAGTTTTTTCCACCAATAGTTCAAGTTGGTGGAAGAGCAATTATGGTTACTGGACACTATTTGAAAAGACGAAGCACACCTTTACCTACCATGCTATACACATACCAGCATCACCCTAAGATTGCATGTTTTACAGCCCCAACAAAAACCAAGTAACAACTCTTCTTCACCAGCCATGTAATTTTTTCCCCTTGAGTATAGAGAATGGGAATGAGAAGCTGAATCACTGCAACAATTACTCTATGTTAGCATGCAGATAGTTACTGTCCTGGACACCTCAATCAAAAACATCCTTGTTTTTTATTTTGTCTGAAAGACTTAACATTGAAATAATGAAGATTTCTGTATTTAGCCATCAAGTCAGAAAAGATTTGGCACGGTTTCTTTATAAACAGAACTACAAGTTTCTGCAAGATCTATTGTAAAATGAAACATAACTAAAGGTTAACTGACTCTAAGTATAATTCACAATAACACAGAAGGAAGCAAATAGACAAAAACAGGCAATGTTTTTAAACCTACCTTTAGATAGCAATTTCCTGAATTTCTGAGTTGCTGTGAGTTGTTGATCAGGATCATCTGAAAAAATCATCTGTACCATATCTACTGTAATAACTTCTTCCTAAAAACACAAAGGAGGATTTCTTATAGTGTTGTACTATGCTCTAATAGATAACATTCTAAACACACTCTGTAGTATTTACCTCTGGAATAGGAACAGTAGAGCTGACGTCAGGATCCTGAATTGGGCTTTCTACCATGGATTCTTCATTTCCCGGGAGAGACACATTTCGGCGTTTAAATAGCTGAACAAAGGGGAAAGTTTTGAGAGACGTTAGGAGTTACCAAAGTGTAGGTACTGATGACATACACTTGAAGAAACGCTTTCACCAAACCTAAATTTTTATCTTTATTCCAGTACTAACAATTAGCGTAACCAACAATTCTAAGAGTATTACATTTGTACCTTTAGAAAAAAATTATAGACTCTCAGTCCACTGACTAAGATTTCACCTGTAAGCATGATAATGAAACCACCTATAAATCCTGATAGTTTTTGTCCCTCTAGGTGTCTCTAGACCTAGGCTTCTGCTGTTTTACATGTCCAAAAGTGCAGAACGACTCTATGTTTACATCCAGCTCTATTTCAACAGGAACCCAAACCAAGGCACTCTCTCCCCTGTTTGATGCACTTATGGGCTGGGTGTAATTCTGGACACAAACCAACTACAGAATCCTGAATGCAAATGAGGCTTAATTCCATTTAAACCCACAAAGGAAGAAGAAACAATATTACACTTCTGGAAGACCAGACATTCTTTCTAGTACTCAACAAGGACACAGAAGCTCTTGGTTGAAAAGTATAAACTTGTTTGGTCTTTGTACTAGTCACAATTTCTTCTGGAGCACAAGTGATCTCATCTCCCTGCATAAACTCACTCTCAGGTAAGGAAGAGCTGAAAATCACCAGTCCAACAAACTAAGATCAAGCAGAGCATAACAGTAGTCTCATTGTTGCAACAATCAGCATGGGAGAGGAAACACCCATTATTTTCATAATTTATCTAGGGAGCATTTACTACAAAATATGTAAAGAAAACTTTCAGCAGGAACTGCAATGCAGTTACCCATTCACAGGCAAGCGCTCCAGTATCACACTTCTTCTGACTCTTACTCCTCCGAAATTCTGGAATTCTTTTTCCATGCACCACTTTCCCAGTAGGTGCTTTCCCCAGAAGGGTAAGCATTTCCATTTCAGAATAGACTGCACACCAGAGCCTAGGACACTCTAGGTTACAGGAGACAAACTCATCCACTTTAGACCAAACAGGAAATTATATTCCTTACCTTCCCGGGAAGAAAATACTAAACATTTTGCAAAGAGGAACTATGACAAAGTATTAAATAATATAATGTTCCACGTACTCTGATCACTAAAAATTCAATGAGAATAACTGCAAATGCTTGTATAATAGTTCAGGGACACTAACTGCTAGCCACTTTATTAAATTAGTGTAGAAGAGCTCACAGGCAATGAAACATGGTATCAAAGATGAAAATAATCCTCTGTCTTCACACAGCAAAAGTTTGACTCCAGCTCTAGCAGAGAATGCAAGGTTTCAAATTCTTACTGGAAACATGAGTGTTCTTTTGGTCTAGCCTCCTATGTTCAAACCCAGACTATGGATTGAAGTTAAAAGTCACAGCTCTCTCCTAGGTGTGCCCTAGCAACTTAAAAGGGCTTCTGTTCATTGTTTTATGATCCTACTGAGAGGTGCCTGGCGCTTCCCACAATTGCAAAGAAAACAGACATTCAATCTGGCACTCCTGGATTCCACTCCAGAGGATGAGTCTGCTCAAGTCCTTTCAGACTCTGAATATAGCTTCACAAGAACTGAAAGGCTCACCAAGATGCTTACCTGCTCTTCTCTCTTCTGTTTCCGAAGCTGGATTCCTTCCTCCTCTCTTCTCCTGCGCATTTCTTGGGGATTAAGTGCATTATTCTTGTAGCTTTTCATTCTGAAGTTATCTTTACCCGGGCTTGCCATGTTGTCTATTGAAAAAATATAAAATTACTCCAAAAGGTCAAACCTGCCATCACTTGTACTACAAAAACATCTACAGCAGCTATTACATATTTCTGTATCTGTTTGCAATACCCAGTTTATCAACAAAAATCTTTAATGTAGAAATTACAGAAAACCTATAACCAGAAAGGCATTTCCAAACTGCAGATTAAACTACAGATCATCTCAAGGATCAGATACAGCATTAAAGGGCATAAGCTACTGCAAAAAGAAACCATGCAGCTTACAAGCAAACTGAAAAATAAAAAGCAAAGACATCACGCTGCTAAATTTTGATTCTGTCAGCAAGCAAGCAAAGAAATGTCCTTCCTCCTCTCACAAAGATGACATTAAATGTATTATAAATAAGGACAAATCCAAGAAGAAAACCTGCAGTAATTACTGCTTCATGTAATACCTCATGGCATTGTTTCTTTACTTTCAATATCTCACAAACATGACACAATCTAAGGGCTACACTTTTCCTCCTAAACTGTGTGCAGGAAAATAATTTAAGGGTCAGTAGCACCCAGACAGGCATACTCCTTTTTATTTTAAACTAACAAAATTATTGTCTCACTCCAATTACTAGTTCTTTTAATGGATTAAGAAGATTAGAATCTGACTGTCATTTCAGGTGTATCAGTTGTGGAAAGATGAAAGTGATAGCACATGATTCTGTCACCAGAATGATCAAACAGAGTGGAAAAGGTTGTTAATAACACAGTGCCTTTTTTAAAGCTAAAACTGAAGCCTTCATCGGAGAAACAACTGTCAAAAACAAGACACTACACAAACTATCACTTGTCTGGAATTCTTCTACAAGGATGAATTCCATCTCCTGAGCTGTGCACAATTCTCTGGGAACTTCCATGCTGAGACAATTTGTTTAGGGGGTTTTGTTCTGTTTTTTTTGTTGTTATCGCTTGTTTGTTTTTTTTTATCAGCAGTACCAAGGACCACTACGCAATAAACACAAGCCACGAGAGGAAAATAGACTGCAGACTTAGGCTGACATCAAGACAACACTCCAACGACTTGCAGCCTGTTTCACCTAAGTATTTGCTTTGCAAGAATCTAAGTAAACTACTTACATCCCTGCACAACAAGGTTAAGTGTGCCACTAGGGCAAATTTCTAGCAATAGTCATGTAACTTTATTTTCCCAACAATGCTACCGGATTATCTGGTCCTAGAATGTCATCCTTTCTTAATCGTTCCTGGCTTGCTGATTTAGTCGTGCCAATGAAACTGTGAGACCAAGAAATGGACTGAACTAGAGTAATGCATATCCAGAGTGACCCAGTCACAAGTTCTCTGAAATTACATAAGGTCAACTGGAAGGAAGGTCTCATCAAAACTGTTTTTAAGGAAAAGCTGAGAAATTTATGGCTTCAGTCCCCCTACAAGGCTTTTAATATCGACATAAGGGCAAGAAGACTGGCAGTCCCTGGTTTTCTACATCTAGATCCAAGCAAGCCTGCACTTCAGAACTACACTAAAGAAATACACTCATTTTAACATCAAACTCCTCCAGCCCCTACATCCTGCATTGAGCCCACCTGTTGCGAATATCGCGCTACTTTTTTCTTTTTCTTTTTTTTCTCATTTTTGTCTACATAAGGTTCACTAAACACGGCGCCCGCTGTCCCTCCGCCCCCTCCCCGGCCGGACGCTGCCCACAGGTTTCGCACCGGCCGAGCCCGCCGGGACTGGCCGAGGGAGGGATGACTAACAGCCCTGTCAGCCCGAGAGGCCGGACACCCACCCAGCCCGGCTACACAGCGACGGGCGACGCTCCTCACTCGCGTCCCCAGCAGAAGGGGTGGAAAGCCCCCTCCATCAGCAGCGAGGCAGGGAAGGGGGAGGACGGTAGAGCCCTCTTGCCTGAGGAAGCGGACACCCGTCCCAGCCCCGAGCGAGTGCCATGCGGGAAATGTCCCGCCAGAGCCAGCGGCAGACCGGCCTGCGCCGGCACCCCGCCCCACAAGCGGTGCAGCCT
>VZTB01006934.1:1842225-1868651 GCA_013397245.1 Thryothorus ludovicianus
GGGCCGCGCCGAGCTCCGGCCGGAGCCGGGCCCGCCGGGCTCCCGCGGCCCCGGGACAGCGCCCGAGTGCCCGTTCTGCGGGGAGGAGGCGGGGCGGGAGCTGGAGGAGCATGTCCGGGCACGGCACGGGCACCTGCTGGGCGCCCCGGGCACGGGTGAGCGGCGGCGGCGGGGAGGGACGGAGGGAGGGATCGCTCCGCGGGCATCGGGGGCGGCAGCGGAGAACCGGCCAGGGGATAAAGTTGGAGCCAAGGAAGTAGTTCCGTATTCACATACTGTAGTTTATTATGGGATTTTTATTTTATTTTGATCAGAATTTTATTTTGGCTAACTGGCCGAGTGCTGGTAGTTATTTCAGAAACTTAAAGGTGGCCTCTCTGCTAGTGGGTAATACCCTTGGAGTACTAGCAATTGTGATGTAACAAGCTACATATACTGACCAAATAAATGGTTAGAATGCAAAATGCGCCAATGCAGTCAACCACACTGCATAATAATTCAAATATTCAAATAATTCAAATATTTTTTCTTAACAAAGAAAACCCCAAGAACATACGCATCCCACTCCCGGGTCGTAGCATTGAACAACGTTTTCCTTCCATGTGTGGAAATAATGCAGAGCTTAAATAATTTACTTGCCTGCATTCCAGTTTCTGCTTTAATAATAGTTGCATTAAGGTATTTCAGATTTTTATGTCTAACAGGTTTCAGAAAACTGTGTTTTGCAGTGTTATGTTAAATGCTTCTGGTGAATTTAGGTGATTATACCACCAAGTTTTCCTTCAACCAGTCATAGACATTCAGCTATAAAATAGCAGAAACTGCTAACACAGGATATCAATTCTTGTGTTTTGTGAACGAGGAAGGTGCAGATAAAATCTAGGGAAAGAAGTAAAAATTAAGTCAGGCACTTGTCTGTGGTTCCTAGTGACAAAACAACAGGCAGTGGACACAAGTCAAAATACGAGGAATGCAGTTTAAATGCAAGAACACTTCTTTTTACTGGGAGAGTGGTTAAACACTAGAATACGTTCCTCTGGGGAGTTTGTGGAGAGAGTTTGTGAAAAGTCTACACTTGGAATTATTAAAAAAATGTATGACTGGGAAAAGCTGTGTGTAACTTAACCCGTTTAAAGTGACCATTCTACTAGGGACTAGGTGATCTCCAGAGATCTTTCTGAGCTTTACCTATACTACATGGTACCCCCAATAACAATCCTGAAACTGCAGAAAGAACGTTTTTTTGAGGAGATGCAGGAAGACCAACAAATTAAGAATGACAGCACTTTTTATTCTTTCAGCCCAACAACTGCTGTGTCATGAATGTCAAATTTTTTGGTTAGCAGAACACATTTTATTAATAGTTTGGTATTTCAGACTGAGCATTTCTTGATACAAATATTATCATAGCAAATTGTGATCTGTTTAATGGAGCAAAACTTAACTGAAAGAAGGAAAATATGTCTTAAAATTTTCGTTTATTTAGACACAAATTCTTTAGTGGTGAAGAGAGTAAAAGCTAATTATAATTTGCTGCCTTTCTCTGGGGAATTTCAGTGGCAACACAAACTTCATTACTGTGTATTTTTCTTAGATTGTATATCAGTTCAGGGATGATTCTAGCAAAAAACCACAGGAATTACATTAATCAAGAAATTGCATTTCTTTTTCAGACTCAGGAAATGGTGAACAGCTATATGAATGTCCTATGTGTAGTCTTACCTGTACAAACATTCAGATTCTTGAAGAACATGTGGATTTACACTTAGAGGAACATAACTTTTCAGAAGGTACGTGAAGGGGTACAGGCTTGATAATACTTGAAAACGTTTGCAAATATTTCCATATTGTAGTGTAGAATCTCGCATAAAATATAAAATAAATATTTCTTAATTTAAAGGGAACTTGGACACATTTACAATGAAGTTAACATAGCTAAGGTCCTATCACTTGCCCAAGTGCTCTATTTAATTACCATGCTAATAAAGAAATCTTTGTCTATGCCTGGTTGCTAAGTAAATGAACTGCATGTTAGCCAAAAGAAAAGCTTAGAGCAAAAAATGTTTAAAAGACAGCAGTATTATAGATCTGTTTTTGTAGCGCTATAGAAGGTTTATATAAGTGAAGTTTACAGTGACACATTCCACTGTGATGATTTAAGTATTTATAGCTTATGAAAACTTCATTTTTTCTCAATTCATTTCATCAAATACTTTGCTGATTCGTTAATCATAGCATTAAAGTAAAAAATTAAATTAATTTTATTTTATGACATGAGACTAACAGAACCTTAGAGATTCTCTGTTCAGTTCTCTGATTGTAAATTTTTGTCACTTCTTTATGAGACTGCTAGTGATGGTTCTAGATGCTAATAAGTGGTGTTAAAGGAGCTCTGACTTCTTGCTAACAGCGAAGTGAAACACAGTAAACAAAAGCTGTCCTCTCAGTAGTACAGATACATGCATTATTTGCCAAGTAATAGCTCCAGTAACTGCATAAACCTTGTCCAAGTCAAGAGTCTGAGTCTTGGCAGACTGAATGCAGTCAGTCCTGTTCAGTGTTCATTGCTAATAGCTCAAAATAATGTGGGGTGCATCTCCTAAAATTAATGCCCAGTTGTGTTTACCTATGTCTGCTTAGAAAGGAATCTCTAAAAATTAATCAAATGATCCCTCAAAGCATTACTAACCTCCTGACAAAGTCTCCTAATTTTGGAATGTTGTTCTGGGGTAGGTGGAAACACTAGAGATCTAGAACTGGCTCAACAGCTCCAAACTGAAGAAGATGAACGGCAGAGATCAGAAGAAGAGAAACGAGAGAGGGAAGAATTTAAAAAGCTGCAGGTACACTCTTGTTTCTGAATGGTAAACCTCAAACCAGTTATGCCTTTAGAAACTGAGTATCTTGGAATTGTAATATTCTGGAATTGCCTTACTTGGTCAGACTGTGCAAACCTCACAGTCTGTGTTGAGGTAATGGTGTAGGGATGGCTTGGAAGCAAATTCAGTCTCTTGGCAATGCTGATCCTGACAGAGTTCTGGACATGACAGCCCTGAGCTGCTTGGCTTTACAGCTTTGAGTGCTGCTGGCTCAGGATGGGGCTGGCTGCTCCCTGTGCTTGCTGTTCTGCTCTCCCAGCACACCTGCTGCCTGTGCTGCAGCCAGCTCTGGTGCTCTGCCTTGCACTGCAGCCTGGAGCATATTCCCTGCCAGAGTGCCAAAGGCTCTGAGCATCCTGGCTGTCCTTTGCTGGAATACCATCACCTGCTCCAGGTCCTGCTTCCCTCTGTCTCCCATCTCACAGCCCTGGTAACTCACTTCCCACTCTCACTACCTCCTTGCCAGACTGCCTCTGTGCCAATGACTCTGCCAAGAGGGATGTCTTCCAGGTCTGCTCTTCCAGGTGTGGCTTTCCTAGTCCCACATTCATGTTCAGGAATGAAGCTTGGTTTTCAGCTCTAAAATAATTGTAATTCAGAAGTTTTTATGTCTCATAATTTTTCAAAGTTACTGGCAGCGATTTTGAGAAACAGCATGGACAAAAGATGAATTTTAAAAATGTGATCTAAATTGTGTACATTCCAATCCCTAACAGAGACAGTATGGCTTGGATAATTCTGGTGGCTTCAAGCAGCAATTTCTAAAGAATATGGAAAGAGAAGTTGACAGAGGAAGGATGCAGCCCTTTGAATATCATAAGAGAAAAGCTGACATGATGGAAAGTTTGGCTTCTGGTATAGATGATGGGAAAACGAAGACATCAGGTAAAGATGCTGAAATTATACAACTAAAACTGTACTTCCTAGATCTTAGATTGCAGTGACCAAACTAGTCTTTAACAAAACATATAATTCATTGTTGGTTGTGTCCTAGTTCTAAACATTATTTTCTAGATCAATACAAATTATCACAGTCCTAAAGCAATGAGGAAGTTAAATCTTGGTATATTTTTCATCTGTGTTTTAACTTGCACTCTGTTTTTCTTCTTGTTTTTATTTTGTTTTTGTTTTCCCGTGGAGCTTGGAACCAAGTTGTCTGGTTAAGGGTGCAAATACATGTGTTATATGTATCAGAAGATGCAAATTATTACAAGCTGGCTGCCCTTGACTCAGAGCTAGTTTACTGCTTAGTACTCATTTGTTCCTAATCCAGTGTAGCTATTCGAATTTACAGCAGCTTTTTCTCTTGTGTTTCTGTTAATTGTTACATTGTGTAAGCTGGTTGCAGGTAACCAGTGTGTTCACCTGTGCCCAAGAGAGAATTGGGAGGAGTAGACATCTGCTTGATACATTTCTTTTAAACATTTTATAGTTTGTGCAGAAACACAGGGCAGATGGGTCTCTGTGTCCCTTTCAAAGGGCTCCCATGTCTTTACTTTCCAAGACCACAATTCAAAGGTCTTTGAGCCTGTTGCTAGTGGTTCTGACTTACAAAATATCTACTTCATTCTTCACAGGTAAAATAAAATTTCCTCTATCAAATGGACTGAGTGGAAATAACACATTTAATGTTTTAATTCTTGGTAATGAAAAGATTTAGATTTCAGAGAAGTTCTTAGAAAATAATCTGTGGTGACTGTGGAATAAATCTCTTCACAACAAACAGCATGGTGATAATAGGGCTTTGAGGATTTACATATATGAATTGGAGAAAGCATTCCCAAGCATATTCTTTCATGTAACAAAGAAGAACTTGGAATATCTTGCAGGAAGATTATCTTAAAATATTTACAATAATTCTCAAGTTCTGTGCCATTTCTGCCGTTCCATTTTGGGTTTTTTCCCCTCTTAGTTTTGCCAGGAAAAATAAGTTGAGGGGAATAAAAGGTTTGCATAGTATGAATTAGTATTGCTATGGTTTTCAAGATGATATTGTACTGGAGGTAGCTGGGGCCATAGGAGTGCTTTATTGGTGGCATACTTTCTATATCATTGTAATAGTTTCTTTGACTATCACAGTTTATAATGTAGTCCAAAGTCTTTAACTTAAAATAATCATTGTGTAGCAACAGTGAAAAAATAGATTTAGTTTTGAAAACTTCAATAGTACATAAATTCATCAGAGACCACTGAAATTAAACAGCAATATCCACTGCTTTTTTGATTTGGGCTCTAAATGTAATGAAGTTTTAAAATAAATTGTATTAATCTGTATCTGTTCCAAGTTGAGGAAGGAATCTTCTGGTAAATTTAGTAGTTCATTTCACAGATAAACTTCATATTTTGTCTTCCTTTAGGAGTCATTGAAGCATTGTGCAAGTACTATCAGAATGAGAACAAAGATGTGAGGCGCGTGTGGCTTTCAGCGGGAGTAGATCACTTCCACTCATCTTTGGGCGACAGAGGCTGGGGTTGTGGTTACAGGAATTTCCAAATGCTCCTTTCCTCACTGTTGCAAAACAGCTCCTACAACGACTGCCTGAGAGGTATTAAACAAAATGCTGTTCATTCCATGTACCCTGGATGACAGCCTGCTGAATGTTTTGCCTTTTCATTTACACAGCAAGTCTTACAAGGTCAAAGATACCTATTTAATGGTTGTTAGACCACTGGAACTTACTGTGAAAGAGTCAGAGGTGAATACTGGCAAGAAATGATGTGGTTGAAGTTTACCTTTAGTTTTTTTTTTTTGGTGCATCTTTGTAACATCAACTGCCTGTTATAAAAGAAGCTGAATATTTTTAATTAATAGACTATTTCAGTCACTGTAACAACGATTCAAAAGCTTTTCTGTTCCAGATACTACACTAATTCCTAGTATCCCAAAGATTCAGTCCATGATTGAAGATGCCTGGAGAGAAGGTTTTGATCCTCAGGGGGCATCTCACTTCAACAACAGATTACATGGTTCCAAAGCATGGATAGGAGCATGTGAAATTTATTCACTGTTAACCAGTCTCAGGATAAAGTAAATACTGCTTTTTGTTGTGGTTGTTATTTTTAATTGCTGATTTAAGTGCTGTACCTTTAAAGGTTAGAATTCCCTGCTGTGTGGTGACAAAGCCACCTTAGTGACTAAATTTAACCATATAAAAACAGATCTGATTTAATGCAGCATGAAACTGTAACTGTTACTGTACCTTATAGGAGGTACATAAACTGAGTAACTGCTTAGATCATTGAGACTTGATGCAGAATTATGCTACATATGCATAAATTAAACATTGATTGAAACCTTCATTTCTCTGAAAGTTTCTTCTCAAGAAAAATCCAAATTTCTGCAATGTTCTATGGCTTTTAATTGGATTCTCTAGTGTAAATGTATCACATACAAAAAATGTGTAGCATTAATTTTTGCAAGTTTCACAAGTTCTTCTTAGACTGAACAGAGTAGAGCACTTCTTTCTTATGTAATAAATTTTCCAGGTTGGGACAGTATATGTTTCATTGCTTTGTAATTATGTGTCCCCTTCTCTTGTATTAAATAAGAAAGTAATAAGGACCTCTAGGTACAGGAGGCAGGGACTCAGAGGTGAAAAAAATTGTTTTTACAAGCAACCTACTTGAAATTTTATTGTTGTTTACATTCTCAATGTTTTGTAGGTGCCAAATCATTGACTTTCACAAACCCACTGGCCCTATGGGTACACACCCTCGCTTGTTTGAGTGGATTTTGCATTACTATTCTGCAGATAATGAAGGTGGTGCAAAGGTGGTGTGCACTTCCAAACCACCTATCTACTTGCAGCATCAAGGTCAGTGTCCCAGTATGCTGGTTTCTTACTGTTCTCTCTCTCTTTATATGCACTGCAGTTGAGAGCAGCATTTTTTAGACCTTCTTCACTGAACTGAAGGTGTGGTCTTATTTCCTGTAATTTTCCAATTTAGTAAGAGCAACATTAAAGTTTGTATTTTTATTGGATGGCAGAGCTGAATGTGATTGGGATCTCAACTTTTTGACATGTACTCTTACAACTGTCTTCTTAAATTTCGAGTAATGCCTTCCTTGATGTTAAAATCAGTCGTACATTACAATGTAATAATTGGGACTTATGTGTTTCTAAACTACTGAAACTCTTATTTTGATATCAGGTCATAGTCGTACTGTTGTTGGAATAGAGGAGAAGAAGAACAAAAGCTTATGTTTGCTACTGTTTGACCCGGGATGTTCTTCCCAACAAATGCAGAAACTGCTGAAACAAAACAGTGATGGAACTGGTCTCAAACTGCTTCGGAAGTTTGTGGGTAGCCTAAAAGAAAAGCAATACCAGATAGTGGCTGTAGATGGGGTGCTCTCTTTGGAAGAGAAAGCTGTAAGTATCTCAGAAAACAGTTTCTGTTTGTGAAAATTTAAGACCATCTGCTTCTCTTCTTTGAATGCATATGCATATATACAATCCTATGGATTTTTTACATCTTTTCACTTGCCTTGATTTTTTTCTCTCCTGGTTTCTGCTTATATAATTCCAGGATATCAAAACCAAAAATTTTTTTCGCATGTAAATGGATGTCACCTTGATGCAGCTGACAACTTCTAGGTCTTATATGAAGCTTTCAGCTGTTTGCAGATGCAAATTAGGCTTTTTTAACTTTCTATTTTCTTACAATGTTTTCTCCTAAATAACTGACTGGGACCATGTCAGTTACTTACAAACGCTCATAGTGTAAAACTGCATTCAGAGGTTTGAGCTGTTGAAATTTTTATAAATCCTATCCATATGTTTGACTTTGGGGCATTTTACCTTTTTTAATGCCTTAAAAGTTTTTAGCAGATTGTCAAATGTGGGTTTTGTTTCTTCAGCTTTTTCTTTGCTACGCTAACAAATTGATTCTGAGGACTCATGTTCCAGTTCTGTGGTGTCTTATCAGCACTGTTCAGCATGTTCAAGCTTCAGGACACACTTTTATTTAAACTATGAAATAGCTAGCAACTGAATCACTTACTCAGCTATATTTAATGTGTATGTTGAAATGAGTTATTATTTTAAGTGTTTTCTGACCCTGAACATGTCAGAAATATCAGTGAAACATGGACATTTGCTCTTCTTACTGGAAAAATCCTTAAGATTCAGGGCACAGTGTAGAAAAAATTGTTGTTTGGGATTTGGTGAGAGTGGTGGTGTTCATTTAGTTTTGTTTTGCCTCTTCTCTTTTCTTTTCAAAAAATTTGATTTATTTTTTAAAATATCAGTTGTTTAGAGTGTTGTCTTGGAAACTCCCATTTATTTAAGACAAAACGTAACCCCTAACACTTGTTAATACTGAATTAATAATTTGGAAGAAGCTCTTTAAAGTGCTGTTTTTGTTCATTAAAGTATTTTCCTCTGTCTCCACCTATTTCTAGGCTCGCTGCCGTGCTTCTCAGGTCTTAACATCAGAGAGGATTCCTTAAAGGATACCTTTCTAACCTGCTTCTGGAACTTGCTGGGTGCAAAACAATAAACTTCTGGACCATAGACCCTAACTCTACATTTTTTAGACTTAAACTATGTCTCCATAAATGCTTGGGAGCTCTGAGGAAGCACAGCACTGGAGTCAACCTGTGGTTTTTGTGTTCAGTTGAAACTTTGGCATTCTGATACAAATGTAACTCTGAAGTATTGCAGTCCTTGTCTTACCAGAAAATGTATTGTTTTCTTAATGGCTTAGAATTGGCAACACCTACTGTCTTGCAGCAAATTATGCACTGCTGTTAGTGAACAGTAGATGAAGGTATTATGGAGCTACTTAAGGAGTTCCTGGTCATGGTTTGCCTCTGTAAATGTGTTTATGCTGCCACTGTGACCACTCTTCTATTTCTTCATGATTCAGTCTGTTCCACCGTGGATTAGTTTACTAGTAAACCTCAATTAGCTGGCTTCTCCAGATGTACACATGAACACATGCACTGAAGAGATGGGTGAGTGTTGGCATTGGCTAAGAGATCTAAGAAAGCAGAGTCCAGAATAGAGTGTGTGTGTTTTAGGTGCTGTGCAAGACAATCCTTAGAGGTAGGGGAAGAAAATATTCTTTTTGTACCATGAATGAATAAAATTAATATTTTTTTTAAAAGTGGTTATTCCATCTTCACTTCATCCTTCTTTTAAAAAGTTTCTAATTTTTGTGTGTTTTATAATGTGTATTGCAAAAGGACACTGCCTTTTGACTAGTGCCTCTGTGCAAGGTTAATGGCATTTAAGTCTGGAGCTGTCTGCTGAAACAAGTGTCTTGGGTGTTTGAGGCACTTTACTGTACCTAGGGTGTGCTGCAAGGGCCCTGCCCCTCCAGGAGGGGAGCTGATGGCTGGGAGGGATGGTGGAGTGTGTTGCAGTTTTTGCTTTACCAGCTGTTGTAACTGTAGTTTAGATACATCCCTTTCATTTAGCGTCCCTCCTATGCTGACAGCTAAATACAAATATAAAAGCCTTAGCAGTAACCTTTTTATCTCATGGCAATAAGAACTTGTCATTTTTGGAAGCAATGAAACATGTGAACATGTACAGATATTACAATCCATAAATCGTTGATTTTTCTGAAATACGCATAACATTAAAAAAAATTAATTACGAAAATGCATTCATTTTAGTAGGTATGTTGAAGTGGCCTATAAAATGTGAAAGGTTTAAATACTTGGGACACTAGAGGGGCTCAGACTAGGGAAGAGAGTGCCTGGGAATTGGGGGACTATCAGCTCCCTTATTAGCCCTGGTTTGTGAGGCAGGTGTCTAACAGATGGAAGGAAGGAAAGAAAAGGAGAGATGCCAATAATATAATCATAATTTGAATGCAGAATCCTAGGCTTTGCAGCATGCTTGAGATTTTACCCACAGCATCTTGATGTGGTAGGCACCATCCTCTGAATTTTAACAGAGCTCTGGTACCAACTATTCAAAGCACTCAGAACTGAATTCACTCTGGTCAGGGTGCAGTGTTGCAACTCACTTTGCCTCCATGCATTGCAGTGCGTGCTTTGGACTGAGACAGTTAAAAGCAATGTACAAGAAAGGTTGTCAGCACCAGGATTTTAAATTACTGTAATTCTGTCAAAGTTTATAAATGGCATTTTATTCAATTAATAAGAGTTAGTTTTCAATCTACTCTGAAGTATATAAGCAAATTTAAATATCCCAGCTAAACTTTTTCCAGCAGAAAACCCTTTCTCTGTTCACTTCAGGAAACTAACACACACACACAAAGCCAGGCTTACTCTCAGTCAAATTCCCTTTTATTTCACAGATGTTAATTGCTAACAAAGCTAAACAAATCTGCAGTTCAGACTGAGTCACTAAAACCTCTTCCAAAGACCTGGAGGAACAGACTTTATGCAAATTTTTTGTCACTTCAACCCTTATTATTTCCTCTGCTTTGAAATGTAACAGCAAAAACACATTTTCACATTTTAACTTGTTTTACATAATTTTAACATTTCTTAAGCTATACATTCTCTGCATGAAAACCAATAAATATGTTAGTGTGAAAACAGACTAGAAAATTTCATTATTCTAGCAATATAATTAATGAGAAACTTCCTTTCATGTGCAGATGACTTATCAGTGATCCACTTGGAAAATTTTCTGATTACCAAATTGCACAGACTACACAGGATTCTTGGATTTGGTCCAAATTTGGAGAACTCCAATTCACTCCTTTTATGAAAAAACACCAATTTTAAACATACATAGCTGGAAATGGAAAGCAGCCTTAGGAATTAAATGGGGTTTTATGCAGCTCAATTGAGACGTACCAGAAATAAATTTAAGTTCAGTGCTGAAGAGCATTTTAAAGCATCCTAGCAATTACACAGGAAGCTGGATGTAGTAACTATGAAGCTTTCAATCCAACTCTAACTTTGGAAAAGACAAGATTTAATATCACATTAGCTCACAATTTTTTTAATGTATCTGTTAACTCAGTTGGAGCACAGATCCTGCTTATTGCTTTGAAACATAAAACATTATCATTGAGACCTAGATGCTTATCTAGAGTTTTTAGTAGCCAAAATTAAAAAGATCAATGGGACAACGGTAGGAACAAAGGCACATGGTTAATTTATAAAAGTATTTACAGGGTACTTGAACACTTATTTCTATCTGCTAGAAATTCATTCACCTTGAATGAAGAAAAGGAAAAAGAACAGGTTAAAGGAGGTCATCCTAAACAGATGTTCTCGAGCAATATGAGCAGGGAATCTTATAACCATTACATTAATTCCATAATTAAACTTTTCATCTTGAATATGGAACTTTCAAATACTAAAATTCATAAATTTATTATTCCTCTAAGCAATGTGATACTTTAGTGCAACCCTCTTCAAAGATTGAAGCTGGCACAGTTAAGGCAGTCTACTAACAGTGTTTAAAATTCAGCACACAGTGTTTAATCATTGAGGTGCCTGCCTCTCTATTTGGAAAGCTGTCTTTTGACACCACCATCCTTCTAGCACTGCAGTTTCAAACACAGCATGTTTAAACACTGCAGTTCTTGCAGTGTTTGGGCTTTTTGGAGGTGGTAAGGGAGGAGTCTAACAGCTGTCAGCTCCAGAAACAACTCTGAAGGATGGGCAACATCCCCAAGTTGATGTGTAGCTTTACTGCACTCTGTGCTAACCTTCACAGGCTGCCAACACAATGCTTCTAAAACTACACCAGTTACATTCAAACCCATAGAGCACTCTGTAAACCCTGCTGCTGTAATGTGCACTCCACTCATGTTTCCTTACAGTCTGCTGCCAAAAGCAAACTAACCTTCCTAAGGCGGGTTTTGATTTTTCATAGAAGTTCATTGATGCACACATTCAAAAAAAACCCCAAACCCTATCTGAACAAACCAAGCAAACTTCAAGAGGACTTCACATTCTGGTTTTTTTCCCCTACTGACCTGAACTGGACATTTTGAAAATATTATTCATGACTATGGCAAAAAAAAATCACTCTAATTGTATGGAAATGGTTTTCACTAGACTTTAATAAGGCTAAACAACAAAGGTGACTAGTGCTGTCTATCTACAGCTGATAAATTGGGGCACCAGAACTGACTTGAATTATTAAAAAATTCCACAGAAGGAAGGAAAAAAAATAAATAACTGCATAGTACATGATCCCTTTTATTCACCAAAGCTGCCATGTTTATCCTAGGTGGAAGACAGCAGAACAGCTGCTCAGCATTCAGATGCAGGTGTGTTTAGTGCTTGCTGTAACATCTTCCCATCTTGCATGTTGCCACATCTCTTCAAAGGACAATTACAGAAGTAGGGAGGAAAAAAAATTAAGAGAAAATAGAAAAGTGTTTTCAGACAGATCAGTGTTTCTCAAATTTTTCATTTGAAATATTAAAGTAAATTTATTTATAGTGAAAGTCATCAGAAGACCATTCTCCTGGACTTAAAATATCTTGGTTTTTTTCTTTGGAAAAAAAAAATTAAGAAAAAAGAACAATACACATTACTAAAACCACAGATGCTGTGGCTTTCCTGCCTGCCCCTCTCTCCTTACATATGTCCATACTGATGACATAATCAGTTCAAATAAGTCTAATCACTATCTAAATTAACAGGGTTGTAGTCAGGGTCATCCTCTTCATCTTCCAACTCTAAATCATCCATTTCTTGAAATAAAGATTCATCAACCTCCACATTGTTTCCAGCTGCAACAAAGACAAAGATACTTCATTTTCATGCAACAAGGAAAACATTAAGAACAACAAAACATACATTTTTTGTATAAGTTATTCAATGTAGGTAGCTGCTAATTACTTGGCTTTTTATACATCAAATAGGTAAAGAAAAGTAAATGCTTTTTACAGCTGAAGGATTTTTCTTTGTATCAAAACTCAGTGAAGAGAAAATTCAGGCAGAACCTCGGAATTCATTGGGAGCACGAAATTTACATTTGCCAGAAGCAGAGATTCTCCCCAGGCCAGACAAAGCAGGAGCTCAGGACCTCACAGCTTGAATACTTACTACTATCCTAGTGAGATAAATGCACAGGGTTCATAAAAAACTCCTCACATACATATATTTGCTTTCAGACTTAAAGCTTTGGCTACTTTCACACTTTCTTCTGAAAGAGATGCTGCTGACCTAAGGATAAAACTTGAGGACTGCTATTTTATGTATCAACAGTGACATCTTCTGGTCACAAAATAAAGTGCCTGTTACTTCACTGGACTTGAGGGCACCAATACAGATTATTTTCTGAAAATTAAAAGTACATGCTACTGTAATATTAAAACAGACTTAGTAACATGTTCCATCTATGACAGAATACAAGCAGCAATGAGAATTTTTAATCACCAGTAGCAACAAGATTACAAATTAATGCATTAATGTCAAAACATCTGGGCACAGAGACCAGGTAGAAGTCTGCTACTCCCTTGAGGCAGCCAAATGTGCCATCAACAAACCATCTTCAATTTAGGTATTTTGTAGGAGGACAAGAATAAATTATACCCTGTATAAGAAACTGAACTTCCCCATTACTACCATTTCAAGTTTATACTCACTGACATTCATGAACATTTTTTTTAAAATTGTTACTTGCAGAGAAGAATCTTGACTCTGCCTCTTTTGTGATATCAGTAGATAATGCAGCTGTATTAAAGAACTGTCTTATCTCAAAACTCAGGTATTTTAAACTAAAAAGCGGTACAGCAAATTAAAAGGTATGTTATTGTGAGCATATATGCTTTTATATGCTTTATCTCCAACTGGCTTTCCAAGTTTAGTATTTTTCTGGCACAGGCTTAAAGAATTTTCATCTGACACCAGGTCAGTATTATTGGTAAGGTAACAGACACATCTGCAGATACTATGAAAAAGAACGGGTTGCACAGAAGCAAATATAATTGATTTCGACCTGTGAGATGTTTACTATTGGTGTTGAGGTTCAGAGAAAAGGTGATAAAAGTTCAGGACCTGTGCTTGAATCAGGGGTTAGAAGGCTAGCTATTAGGAAAAAAAAAATCAGGGCTGAGTTGCGGTATTTTATTTTGTTTTTTGCTCTTCTTTTTTTTTTTTTTTTGGTTTTGCTCTCAGTCCAATCATTTAAATAGATGCAATGTAAATAAGATCAACTCAAGTACAAGGCTGCAAATAATTACACTTTATCATCTTGAAAAGTTTTGGTTTGGAGAAAAGTTTTAATTACTTCTGTTTACTCTGCAAAGTACTTCTCAGAAAGTTCTTCCAATGTAAAAGTGATTCTGATGTAAGATGTTAAATTAGAAATATAACACAGATTTTTGCTTAGGAATTTTAACCTATTTTAAGCCACTGCCTTTCAGTTGTGGAATCAAATAGAAATTTACCTTCTTCCAAGAACTGGATGTCAGAGGTGTCAAGGTTGTGATCCATTTCAAATAGCTGTTTACCTAGAAATAAAATAAAAAATAATATATAGGCAAGAACAGTTCTGAAACAACTATCAACCTAAGACAACAACAGTCAGCATGTGTATTTTAGTCTTTCCAAATCAACCAATTCTAGCAGTCTTTTTTGTTTTTAACTGCTCATTTCTGTAAGCTCTCCATTCTGTTTTTTTTTTAATTCTTCCAGTATTCATCTACACCAACAACCTTTCTCCTCTTACATGTGAAATGGGTCACTGTAATGTTATTAAGACTTTAAAAAAGGGGGACAGAAAAATTTACACTCTGTGTTCAGTCCTTACTGCTTGAGTCTTCATCTTGCATTCCACAAGAAATCTTCTGTGAGCACTGGGAAGGAAATCAGCTGACTCCTCTACCTTTTTTATATATTCTCCCATTCAAAAAGCAATGTGATCTACACAAATCACCAGCTCCTACACACACACACAGCTCTGAAGGCAACCTCACAGAAGACTGAAGTCTTTCTGATTAGGAGGGACAGGAAGAAAAGCTCAGGACTCTTCCCACATAAATCACCTGTCTTCCATCTATATTGCCCATGCAAGCTTCCACAAACAAGACTGGTTGGTGTCCGTGGAAATTCTGGAATTACACTAATGACATCCAAGAATAAGCCTAGTTTTGGTTTTGTAAAGGAAAGCTTCTATAAACTACAATTGTATAGAGGAAAAGAGACACCACACACTAACAATACTTTAAAGAACAGAAAAACTAGAAGCCTGATTTCTGCCATCTCATCTTTGCGGATTCCCAAATGCACACCCTTCAGAGAGGAATCCAGCATGTCCCCCGTCCTGTACAGCTTTTTATGAAACTTAATACCATTAAGATTTCCATCTCTGTCAAATTTCATCAAAACTAACCAGAAGTGAGGAGAAAACAGAACAGTTTGAACAGAACATGACTATACTAGTTATGTTTTTTCAAGTAATCAGGTATAAAGTAGATCCAGCATCACAGCAGAACTAGTTCAAACCTAAGCTATGCAGACTATGGAGCAGGATGCCAAGAGCTATCATGTAAAAATTACTTTTAGACTTGTCATTATAGGCTTGTACCATTGCAGAAATTCTACGACCAGTATTAAAACATACCACTTAGCTTATTTTTGCCCGCTTGTTCTTCTTCTTTCATCTTTTTCCTTTTTATTTCTAGAAGCTCTGCATCAAACTTGGCTTTCCAATTAAGGAAATTCTCAATGGTAACAGGAGTGCCATGGAAACGTTGCTGGAAGAATAGAAAACAAGGCTGCAAACACAACTTGCAAAGCTACAGGTGAAGATAAGCATTCTCTTAGTTATTTAAATTACAACACTCCAGAAGCACTTCTTGCTGTGAAGTATTCTGAGAAATTAATCCTAATCCTGAGAATATATAAAGAACACATTCCTGTGGGTTTTGTCATGGGACTCTCCCCTCCGAGAACTATCCTGAGGTAGAAACTCTCATGGAAGAACCCTGCACATTCCCTTTGGACCTAGAGTTCAATAGTTCACAACTCCCCACTAACATAGGTTATTTATGAGCAGACAGCACTTCTTATCAATCCTTAAGTGCAATCTACACAGAAATATTACCCAATAAAATACATTAATCCTTTTATATTGCTGAAACAGAAAAAAACCCGATTATTTTTTCTCAGATATTTCTTTGCTAATTTTCAGAAATACAGAACCTTCCAAGTGCCATCACCCTCCAGCTATTTCTCAGAAAGTGAGTGAAGACTCATTAGTTGGACTTAGCACAGCACAATCCACGAATGGTAAAATTATTCTACAGGAAGGCAAGCTTCCACCCTATCCACTCAGTCCACTGAGGAACATAACCTTCCTCAGACATGGAGCCCATGTGCAGCATGACATGTTCTAGCCTTTTGTGCTCCCCATTCCTTCTTGCTCCCCCTTCTTCCAGCAAAAAACTGTCTAGAGCAAATCTGATTTCATTTGGGAAAAACCCCTGCCTTAGAAAGTAGTGCTAGAAGCGAGTGTGAACTTGCACTTACTCTAAAAAGGCTGCTTAAGAAAAAAAAAGGGGGGAGGGAAGATCACTTAAGTTCATTAAACAATCTTCTTAAGTTTCAATTAAATCATCTTTAGGATAGCTGTTCCTTTCCCACTGCAACTGAGAACTGCACCTGCATCAAACCAATGCATTTTAAAAAAAGCTGAAATTCTTTTTCATTGAAAACATTATTTTACATACTTTCTCTTCTTCTTCTGCTTCTCTCTCTTTCTGTTTCTTCTCTTCTTCTCTTCGTGTTTTTATTTGATCCACTATTTCATTTAATTTCTCCTGTACTGCTGAGACTAGAGTGAAGATCATCACCATTCCTAAATTTTCTTCTGCCTACAACACAAAGAAGGCAACTTGACAAAGAAGAACATGAATGCATAAATAAGTTTATAGGAAGCAGGATGTTGTGCAAATGCAGAGGGCACAGCTGACACATTCTGCACCAGTCTCAAAAGCTTGCTGTAAAATTCAAATTCAACCAGCCAGTTAATCCAGTTAGTTATCCCCAAATGGGTGTGCAGCAAAACACAAAGATGAATGTCTGTGTTCAGGTTATTATCACATTATAGACAGCTTCTGAAAGGCTTTTTCATGAATAAAACAAAACCTAAGTAGAAACACAACACTAAAATTTGAATATCATAAATCATAAGAGACAAGCCACTAAGAACCTTTCTTCTCCTGGAACAGTTTATTCCCTAATTCTATTACTTGCTCCTTTGAAGTGAGACAGTTTCCCAGGAAAACCAAAAAACATCAGCTGATGGAAGGAAGGTTACATGAAGCAAACTGAGAATGAAAAAAATGCCCACTAAACGTATTATGGCAATTTTAAGGCAGTGAGGACTTGTCAGAAATTCCTGAAATCAAAGAAGTGCTTCCTTCTTTTCTTCACAATGCACTCTCACTGATTCCAAAGGTTGATGAGACCCACCCCACCTCCAAACAGTTATTAAAAAGAATCAAGAATCAGTGTGGCATTTTTTAATATTTCCAAATGAAACTGGTTTATTTTCACAAAAACTAGATATATATATATACAGTTAAACAAACTCACCTTAAGCCAGAAGTGGAAAAGAGGGGAAGCCCCAGTGCACTTCCATTTCATTATTCTACATTATTGCACACACTGAATTAGCCCTGTATCTTACCTCAATTATGTCATTCACCAAACTCAAACCTCAAAGTAAGCCCCTACAGTATGGAACAGGTTTCAGATCAGAAGCAGATACTTCTGAAAAGAACTGATTTGACAGAGAAATTCCAGCCAAAGTGTGATGTGGTATCAAGCTGTACCAAGATATTCCATTTTCCTTACCTGCTGCTCTAGCAGTTTTATTATGTCCATGACATCATTATCGTCAAGATTCTCCTGTGAGACAATTTCATATAGTGGAGTTTCATCAGGGTATTTTTCTCTATAGGTAAATTTAAGGGTTGTTTGGACAGCTACAAGATAAAGAAACATATATTCTTATGGTGATCGATCTGTATAAAATTAATTCTATGTTTTCCTACTGCATCAATAGCCTACAGATTATAGAATATAAAATATTCTCACCTTTAAGGAACAGTCTTCTTACACAGATGCTAAAACCATATGAACAGATTTAAACATAACCCAAGAGTTCAAAGAAATTAAAATTATAAAGTCTACACTTCCACAAACTATTAAAACCTACTCATGTCTGAAAGGACTGAAAAACCTTCTGTGGATGACAGGTACTAGAGCAATAATCTCCCTCATATTCTGCTTAAAGCTGGAAAACAGCAAAAGTCATAACAACAGAACTAGAGAAAATCTCAGAATATTAACACTTCAGATTCTGTGTGCCTGGTTAAGGATCAGTCTCTGGGTTGGGTTCCAGGGCTCCACACTGGACAAACACACTATGTCCAGCAGAAGTTATCAAGCACAGAGCTGCCCAAGAAGAATGCATTCAGTGTGAAACTGCCCAGAGCCAGGGTAGCATGGAAACAAGGCAAAAGAGAATCAAGTTCTTTTTATACATTCCCCTACAATACCAGGGAGAGGCTTTTCTTTAGTTCCAGACTCACAGTTCTCAGCAGCACAGCAGTCTGTTCAACACAGACACCTGCTCAAAGCACAACTTACTCCTTTAAAACTAAGAGAGCAGCAGTTTATTCCTTCTGTTTTAGTATCCAGAACAGCAGCTTTCAAACTTGCTTGGCAAAAGGCTTGCTTACAACATGCCCACGCAATTGGTGGTACTCAACAAATACACAGGGACTTGGGACCCACAGCCTTCTGCTCTGGAACTGTTCCTTAAGGGCTGCACATTCACAGCACACAAACTCAACTCTGCCACGTGCCAGGTACACACACAGCTGCCAGAAAAAATCCCCTCACAACATGTCTGTAAGCCACTGCAAGGATGGTGACAACCTACATTTTTTGAAGCTATGCTACAAAGCCTTTGAGATTCAGCAGAAAGCAGTTCTACAGTGAGAGCATAACATTTCTGCAAACTAAACAAGGATCACACAAATCCTTGAACTGTATTTGCTAAGGAATGCTTGCTGTATCAGGCCCCTACAAGGATCTAAGTGGAGGTATACACAGCTTTTGGTGATAGAATTATATTTAAACATATATAGAAGTTTCTGAGTAAGACATTATCAACTTACTTTCATCATTTTCTCCAGCTTCAGATGTCACAGTGATTGTGAAAGTTGTTGGTTTTTCTGACAATACTGTTAAAAGGAAAAAAGCAAGAGTCAGGGAGAGTCCTTAAGTCACTTACTTCTTCACATCACTAAAACTGAACTTCTCAAGGACTTATGAAGAAAGTAAACTCTTGATACAGTGTTAAAGGCCTTTTTAACTTATTAATGTAATACTTTTCAATTAACAGTTATTTTCCATACGATGTGATGCCTGGAGTGCTCTTTGAATAAGACCATACAACATCAAACAATACCAAAGGGTTTCACTTTTGGAAAACTTTCTGAAGTTTCACTGTTCCAGAAAGTGCAAATCAAATCAAACAACTTCTGGTAGAGCACTGGCTGAGTGCAGAAAGCTACCAAAGCTAATTTGCTTTGCTGCACTAAATGTGTCTGATGAGCATCCAGTGCACTCTCGACCCTGGACTATTTCTGCAGTATGCCTGCACCTATATTTAAAACAGCTTAATGCAAGAAATGCTACTAACCAAGCAACGTACTAGAATGAAAGTGTGTGAATCAGGCAGCCAGAAGACAGACAACATAGCAAGAGCTGTGACCTGTGTTTCACAGGCTAGAAACCTCATTGCACAATCGTGGGCTGCAGATCGCATCCTCTTGTAAGGACTGCTCTGCTCCACTGTTATAACCTATGCCCAAATCAGTGTACATGCTCTCAAAGTATCAACTGAATTTTGCCTAATTGCTAATGTACTACTACGATCTTTATTCCCCTCTCTTCTCCCGGGCATAAAAGCATAACAGGAGTGAACAATAACTCTGAGTAAGCATCAGAGTAGAGGCTGTATGAAAGAATATGACTTCCATATCAGTATCAGATATCCAACATCCCCAGCTACCAGAGATCAATTCATATACCTTTATATAAGCTTTAACATAAAACTGAATATCTGAGAAGATTTTCAGACTGAAGCAATAGGCAATTGTACTGGGCAAATGTTTGTGCAGTGAAGTTACTGCCAAGTAAGATGCTGTAGAACTCTAGGCAGAGTAGATACTGTGCTGGAAGGAAACAGAAAATGCCCCGATTTTTCCACTGCTAAGATTCTTTGGATGTAGAGCGCCAAAAATCACGTTGGATTAGTTGGCATGGTAGATACTCTTGAGTGTTTGATGGTAATTTGAAAATCCTGAAAAACTGATGAACCAAGGTATTCACAATATCAAAGTTTCAGCAATGTATAACATGCTGCACCAGGGAATTAAAGCTTGCCTTTCTTTCACCTTCAATGGAGTAAGGCAGGTAGTGGCAATAGATTTACGGAGGAAACAGCACCTTTAAGCACCCCAAAACATCCCGTGCCTCACAATCGCGACAAGATTGTTACCGGAAAGGAAAACCGGTCTGCACACAAATCAATTCCGTGATTCCCACCTAGGGCCGCATCTTTTGAAAGGCTTCTCCGAGGAGCATCCTTCCAGCACAGGGGACCGCCCTGCCCACGCCGGGCTGCCTGCTGTGCCACGGCGCTAAACGCGGCAGGGGCAGCGCCCACGGACCGGGCCACAGGGGCCACCGAGCGCTTTGCTCTTCCCGGCCAGGGAAGGCGAGCCAACATCCCGAGCGCCCGCCCGAGCCGCGCGGCTCGGAACCCGCCGCGGCCTCCCGCTCCTCCCCCCGGCACGCCGGCTGCGAGCGCGGCCCCGCACCCGTGAACGAGTCCGGGTAGATGGACTCCAGCGCCTCCAGCTCGTTGCGCTGCTCCTCGCTGTAGTCGGTCATCGTGGCCCGCCGCCCAGGGCCATGGGCCTCCCGCACACCGCCGCCCGCGCCTGCGTTGTCCCGGCGCCGTCCCGGCCCTTCCTAGCATGCCTCGCGCCCGATAGGCGGGGATGCGCCTCTGGGCCGGGCCGGGCTNGGAGGCCGCGCTCGGAGACCCGGGCTGGCTGCTGCCCATTTGCGGTGCCCGCTGCCCGTCAGTCGCTGCCCGGCGGGAGGCCGCGCTCGGAGACCCGGGCTGGCTGCTGCCCATTTGCGGTGCCCGCTGCCCGTCAGTCGCTGCCCGGCGCTCGGCTCCGGACCCTGGTGCTGGCGCCGCCCGCGCTGCTGCCCCGCCCCGGCGGGAGCGGCCGGCTCGGCTGAGCGGAGCGCGCTGCCCCCGTGTTGCACAGACCAGCGATGGTGTGCTTCGCTCCTGGACCTTCTTCCCTTGAAACTTCACAGGGATCAGCAAACTGAAGGGGATCCAAACCCGACGCGTTAGGTGAATGCCATTTCCGCCAGAAATTGGAAGTTATTTGGTATAGATGGTTATTGACATCTTGAAGTTAAACAGCACCTGCAAACTTCCCAGGAAACGTTCACCGTGATTTCAGGAGTCCCACACGTCGGCGGCATCACCGTGGTGTGTGTGCAGAACAGGAGTCGCCAAGGCTAAGGATATTGGGAGCTGCCGTGCTTTGGGGTACCTGCCAGGATGAATTCAAGACTGTCGAGGTTTAAACAGCAGACCCCGATGGGTATCTGGTACACAGAGTAGTTTTAAGGTGCATCACGTTCCTGGCCCCATGGCTAGCAATTTTCCCATAGATATGTTTTATAAGCCCAGGATTTCCAGAAAACTTTTACCATGGACATAAAGAGAATAATTTTCAAGTGAGGAAACTGGAATTCTAGGTGGATTCTTGGGTAAGGTGACTCGTTTTTGCAGGCACAGTTTGACTGTTCAGCTGTACCAACTCATAAATTTATCTGTAATCATGAATTAATTTGAAAGCTGTGCCTTCACTACCAATCCATGACAAGTTTCAAAGAGCTGAGGGGTAAAAGGCAATACACCAAATCACTTAAAATACTACAGCTGTAGTACTATGGACTAATACATACCAACAAGGTGATAGTCTGTCAGTATATTGGCAGGCTGACTTCACAGTGACAGATAGACAGTATTTCCACTCAGTATTTTAAATTGCATACTATTATAAAAAACACAGAGCACATAGTAATCAGGAAGAAAATCAGAAACCATGATGCCTAATTAAAGATTAAGTGAGCAAGAAATAATAGGAATTTTACGGCTTACTCAACTGCAAATATTGCATCATTAAATTGGAGTACTGTAAAACAGAAGTGGAAAGAATTCACATGGACTACAGACAGCAGGTTTTTGTCATTTGGATCTAGACATCAGCATAGGGATTTTCTATCAAAACCTTCAGATACACAAACCAGTTGCATTCATTCCAGATTTGAGTGTTCATCTCAAATAAAAAAACCACAAATATTTTAAAATTTATATCAGAAGTTGTGTTTACTTCCAGAGGTACTCTGTTTCCTAAGGAGCTCACATAAACAGTGCTGTTCCATTACCTCTTATTGGGTTTGCATAGCCAGATTTTGGTAGCAGTGGCACTACAGGGCTGCCTTCTGTGAGAAGCTGCCAGAAGCTTCCCCCGTGTCCAACAGAGCCGATGCCAGCCAGCATCACTTGCCACAGTGCAACAGGTTTGCTGGCAGGACTTGTGATCCTGCTGGGGTCCTGCCCTGGAACAGGTGGTTCCTGAAGGTTCATGAAGAACTGCTGCTTCTGTAAAGGACCCACACTGGAGAAGGCAGTGGAGGAATGTCTCCTGGGAGGAAGTAGCCCATGCTGGAGCTGGGGAGACTGTGAGGAGGCCCCTCTCCAAAGAGGAAGGAGCAGCAGAGGCAGTATGTGATGGACTGACTGCAACCCCCATTCACTCACAACCCCTGTACCACTGGAGGGGAGGAAGTAGAAAATTTGTGAGTGGAATTGAGCCCAGGAAGAAGGACAGCACTGGGGAAAGGTGCTTTAAGATTTAAGTTTATTTCTCATTATCTGCTCTGATTTCATTGGTAATAAACTAATTTCTCGAAGTGGAGTCTGTTTTGCCCTTGACAGCAATTGCTGAGTGATCCCTTCTTGTCCTCTTCTCAACCCATGAGGCTTTACTTATAGTCTCCTTTATCCAGATGAGGAGGGGAGTAACACAGCCGTTCTGCCTCCTGCATTTTCTAGTAAAATGTACTGAATAATTAGATTTTTCCTCATCAAGCCCCTCAGGTCATTTATTAGTAGCAGATAGCATCCTATAATGTAGCGTGTGGTTTTGGAGCCCACATGTATATGTGTACATGGTAAGGCAATGCAGGAAGCATTAAAAAATTATGGCATGCATTTCCCTCCCCCCTGAAGTTAGAAACATCTGCACAGAGAGTGAGATGAGTAATATCACATCTTACCAAACTGACAACACAAAAATATCATTAGGCCTTCTTTCACAAAATTCAGTAGATTTTAATCATGGTAATTTTCATGGGGCCAGTATATGTAAAAATTACAAGTTTACAGAGGCAAAGCAAACTCTGCTGCACAGCCTGAGATTTTTCCCATCTTCATTTGCTATTTGTACAGTGGGCAAGCACAGAAACACCATGGAGATTTTCAAGGATTTCCAAATAGGAGACTGACCTTGCTATTGCTTTCAGCCAGAATACATTTCAACTCAGTTTGCCATATGTCAAATGTTTGCTCATGCAACTGCTACATGTTACACACCACCCTGTGCCTCAGTGGGGATTTTATCTTCTTAGCAGAATTGAAAGTGCTCTCATCATTGTATCTAAACTCAGCTTTTGATGATAAAATTTCCACATACATTTCCCTGTAGCCTCAGACTTAACTAGTTATCTCAGTGTAGATTACTTATATAATACAAAAAAAATAGTGGAAGAGGAGAAATAAGTAATTTCTGCTAGATGTCACTAAGGAAAAGCTGGATAGCTGCCCTTGCTCTATACAGAATGGACCAGTCCATAGGACCCAATCAAGGTCTATCTCTTGAAGACCCTTGTAATGGAAAAAAAAAAATAGAAAAGCATTTGTAAATAACTTTCTCAGTACATACTTATCGTTTCAGCACAACTATTAGAAAGCAGAGAGCTGAAGATTGAAATAGCCCACTCTAATCTAGGCATAGATCACCACATCCCACAGGAGTCAAAATGCCATCAGTAGAGGCATCTGTAAGCAGGCGCTAAAGGACTGATGCACTAACAAGATGCACTTGCTCAGGTAATTTATACATCAGTGTAACACTGCTTGGAAAGTTCCAGCACAACTCCAGTCTGATATAGAGCTAGACAGTAAATTCCTGCTCTTCTGCAAAGTATTGTGGGGGCTTGGATCTTCAGAGCTGTGTAATGATCCCAGGATCTTCATCAATCCTCAGATACTTTCCACTTGCACGCTCCTTGAGTGCCCAGTCATGGAGGAGGCTGTAATCGTAGTGCTCCGCATCCACTCGTTTTAGAAAGGCCAGTCCAGAAATGGCCTGCCACTCCTTGAGAGAGGGGATACGAATTTCCTTTACATTCTCACTTCCTGGGACAAAGCCAAAGAACTTCCTTACGTTCTGCATGGCATAGAGCCTGGAGTGCTGATCTGTGGCCTCATCAAAGAGCTCCTGCTCGTTGTGGACATAGCTGCTCCAGTATCTGAAATGCAGAAAGCTGAGAGGGGAAAGACAGCTTGCCAGGCAGTAAGAAAGGAACACAGTGATGACTACCACAGCAATCAGAAGCCAGCCAGCCACCTTACCAAAAAAAGAAAAAATAGAAAACTGTTAGAGCTGAAAATACTCACAATGATAACTTTTGAGCACAAGAAAATCCATAAGATTATCTTGCTTTTCCTAAACAATAGCATTAACAAAGTGTAAGCCTGGAAAGCATCTGTTACCACCAAGCCTAGTCCATGCCTACTGGAGGCAGCCATGTAGAAAACTCACTTGCTCCTTTCAAGTTCAAGAAAGTTCTGTTGTGCAGTTTTAAGAATATTACTTTCTCAGCTATTGCTTTTATAAAATAGGCTATCCAGGTTCTAGACTATATAGCCTGTTTAGACTATTATAACCTGTTTAAAAACAGTTTTCTGTTAGTGACAGCTTAATGCTTCCCCTATTATTTACCCACTATGCAAACTTTTAGAATTGAGTCTCATCTAAACCCCGAGATTTTACATGGTTTCATATGGAGCTCTCACAGCCGGAGCCTCTTTGTCACGTTTCTTCTGCTTTAATGAAGAAACTTCATGCCCTTCCCTAGCTCTTGAACTTCCGTTTGTCTTCTTTTATTTTTCAGGATACTACACAAGGAAGAATATATCCTCGGCTAGCAGGTATCAAATGGGACAAGCAAATACAGTAATTCACATATCTAAAGTTCAGTTAGTTCCAGTTAAAAGAAAATAGCAGGCTTCAAAACACACAGAGATTTAGCACTCAAGACAGAGAACACCGATCTTGTTTCATCCTAATGCTTTGCTGAATTAGCTTCACCTCCCATCACCAGGTTTACAGGCAACAGGAGCTCCAGGAGTTACTCACTTGTGACTGGTATCGGAGGAGGAGAATCACTTCGTCTCTTGCCCGGGTCAGCTCCGGAGGCACCAGCTGGCCGCAGGGAAACGTGGCCAATATCCTACTGCGCTCACTAGCGGTAACATTAGGAGCGGCTCCGTAATAATACACAGGGACATACTCGCTTACGGCACAGACATAGTACGAGCCATTTATCAGGGTCACTGCAAGCCAGGTGACCGGAGCAACCAGCGCCCTCCCGGTGATGCTGCACAAGACCAAGCAGACCAGTTTGCACTTCAGCAGCCGGTTTGATGAAGTCACCCTCCCGAAATGAGACCTTTTGCCCATAACCAGCCTCCAAGTCTGATTGTTTAGGGCATAGCCAACAATCAGAAGGATCAGTGCAGGCACTCCTAGGAAAGCCAGCCCATAGATAAGGTTCTGTCCAACATGACAGGGACAGCTGAACGTGAAAAAGGAGAAAAGTTGCTGCCCGCCAATTGTCAATATTGCAATTATTGCATTGGCAATAATGACCTCTTTGCCTTTTAAAAAAGTTAACCACTTTGGGAGGAAAGTCATTTTAGATCCTATTCTTTAGATTTAAGCACTAGCTTTTAGTAATGTTTAACTAGTGTTAATGGCAGAGCAGAATAAACACCAACAGCTTGAAAAGAATACTACCAAATATCCCCCCAAACAACACCAAAAAACCCCTGCTAATCTTTCTCCTCCCACTAATTTTCAGTGGCTTGTTTGCTAGCTCTAAGTATGCTTGCAAATATCCGCTGATGTATTTTAATTGGTTCAGTAATTTATCTCAGCTGTTCTGGAAAATTGAGCTTTTAGGCTGTTGTGAGCTCTGCCAGTCCCTTGCTAATTGTCTGAAATTAACAATCAATTCCCCCTACCTTTTGGATGACATGCAGTGCTATCAAACTGATGGCTAACCTGTCAGGGTTAATTGCCAAGCTGTTTGCTAATCAATAGTAATTGGCAGAAACATAGCATGAAACTAGGGGAAAAAAAAGGAGCCTTGCAGGTTTTCTTCATAAGAGATCATCCAAACAAATCCTT
>VZTB01006934.1:1868876-1927651 GCA_013397245.1 Thryothorus ludovicianus
ATATATAATTTGTTATTCGCTTCACAAATGCCAAGCCAGCTGGTATTTATATAACATACTTGTGGTTGCAAGTTTTAAAATTTTCTTCAAGTATAGTCCGTCCTATTCCATGGACACAGATAAAAATTTTTCAATTAAGCGTTTCCATAGCTGGCTTCCGGATATTGGGATATATGACCTGGGCTCTGAGCATCTCTCACAAATCAAGCCTCAATCTTTGGTCTGAAAAACTGAAAACATTTAACTCTTGATGCTTTTCTCTGGACAGAACTTTTTCTATGGTCACTCTATCCAGCAGTTCCATTGCATAACCTAGGCTGATCTAAATATGCAAATACTTGTGTTGAAGTACTGAAAAGTCTGACAGTCTGTCATATAAACATTCATACCGAGAAAAATAAAAAAGTAAGCCAGAAAGTTTATGGGGAAATTTGTCTTCCCATTACAGATGTCTATCTCTTGCACGTGTGGAGTTTGTTGTGTGACATAACTGTCTGCATAGCCTCTTCTCTCCCCTTGCAGAGAGGTTTGCTAATAATAAATTTAATCTCAAGGAGCTTTTTTAGCAGCCATGGTGTCTGCTTGGATGGCAGAGACACTGTCTCAGCTGTTGTACACAGGGCTGGCATGTTACACATGCCTTACCTGTTCACTAGGCAGGACCCCGTTCCTCCAGTGCACTGTTGGAGGAACACCTGCTTGTCTCCTCCCCAGGCACCGTCTGAGAAAGAGCTCCTTGCTGGTAACTGGGTCCCAAACAATATGATGCTGTTACAGAAAAATAAAAGCAATACAGAAACATGCTGAAACATCCAGCAGCACTTTGTCACAGCGTTTCTGGAACTTGTTAAGTTCTTAGTTGTTTGGACAGAATAACAGCACAATGAAATCCCAGAGCTCTCTGAATATCACCTTTATAAGCCTTCATTTTTTTTCAGTGTCAAAGGATTTTCAGTAACTTTTTTTTGGTACTAGTGACATTATAATGAAAAAATAAATCAGTGAAATAAACCTATCAGGCTATTATAAAATTATTTTATCAGTCTTCCATTATGCCTCAGTTCGTTTTAAAATCTCTGATTGATTCCTTCTGAGATTTCTTTTGGAACCTGTGTCTTATTTTGTTTATAAGGGAAGAAGGCCCTCCCAAGCTTCACTTGTTTACTCAAGAAACACATTAGATGTGAAACTGAAGTGGTATCCAACACTGAAATATTAATAGTCAGCCTAAAGCTGTTGAATGAGGCAATTTATACAATCAATACAACAACTTTGTACTTCTGCATTTTCATTGTTTGGCATTTGCTTTCATGCTCTGCCGTAAATGATCCTGCTGGGTCATCCTGTTGTGGAACAAATTACAGGGTTGGATCCAATTAAGAGCTTGGGTGGCACATCAAACCTTTAAGTACTTGCCTTTGCAGAGGAACCCAGGGTCCTGAGGTAGGCATTTAGACTCTATCCAATTCCCAGGAAGAGTTAGGGCTGGATGCAATCCAAAATACCACTACCTGAGGTGACAGCTGGCTGGCCTGTGAGGCAAAAAGATGCTTATAGCTGACATCTGAGGCAAATAAGATCCGTGAACAAACCTTAGTCATAGTTTTGCTTTTCATATTGCAGGGCTCTGTCAGCTTGGACTCACTGCCAGTAACTTCACTTATGAGAAGGAGAGATTTTTGTATTTTTTTTTGAGGAATGAGAGTTGTTTGTCATTTCTTTTAAAACATGGTTATTGAGATACAGATTTCACCTTCCCATACACAGCAAACAGTTTTTATTTTCTTTTTTATTGAAATAAAGCAATAGGGCAGAATGATCGCATGGCAGAGAGATTGGTTTCAACTCTCTTCTCCACCTGATCTAGGTAAAAACTCACTCCTTTCTCTCTTTCTTCCAAAACCTCAGTTATTATTAGTGATGAGATGTGACTATGCTGCAAAGAAGCTGTTCTCCAGCTTTCCTGCCATAGTTCTACCAGTTGCACTTCGTTTCATCACAGAGATGATTTTGATATTTATTGGATAAAAAAAAAGACCAGGATTTTGTTATCTAATGGCCTGGGAAAAGTAGGGAGGAAGAGGAGAGAGATCTTCTGCTTTCCATCTGAATTTTGGAGGAGGAGACTGAAACCTGGTCTCTCTGGTCCTGCCCATGTGTTTTCATCACTGAGTTAGCAGTCAAAAACAGTGATGTGTTTTCATCATTGAGTTGAGCTGCACTTTGAGTTCTATTTTGCATGGATGTCAAGACCACCTGTGCATGGTATGAAAGTATCTGCATGGCAGATTTCCTGTGGGAATAGAGTGGAGCACTACCCATATCCTATGACCTGCCAGGTGCAAGTTGCCAAGTCATTTCCATGATCTCTCTGGCCTTTGGAGAAGTTCCTGTCCCCCTAAGCAGGACAAGCACTGATGAAAAAAATAGAAAGCTTTATGTTAAGGGGAAAATAGAAATCTGTTAATGATTTTTTTTAAAATTACATATTTCATTTCAGAATTTAGCTGTGCTTTGTAGGCAAATTTATGAGATTTTAGGTTCCTACAGAGAGCAGAAAGGAGGCACTCGAATCTTAAAACACCCTCTTGAGAAACTTAACCTAACCAAGGAAGTTTCAACAGGTCAAACTGAGAATGGTTCCCAGGCAGGGCACTACAGCAAAGTGACAGCAATAGCATTGCTTTATTTGGAAACATGGTCAGAGCAGGCAGCCACACAGGACTTTCAGTAAAAGCACTCATGTAATATGTGAAACCTGTGTCCATGTTCTTTTTTTCACATAGCTTCAAACCCTCAACATGTACCTTCTCGTGATTTGAAAGAATTCTATTTTCTGTTAGGGAAGATCTAATACAAGGTCTATCCATCTGAAAAATTGAGACCAAACAAAAGCTTGACCCTGTATTTTATTAATTTGGACACCCACCTTTTGTGGTTAATGCATTCTTGTTTTGGCTCAAAGAATTTTTTCACTTTTTTTCTTTTAGGCTTTCCAATTAACCAATATCTAATTTATTATTTACTTCTATGTTGCACTTATCATGTACTTACCTCTACAGGTATCAGCTTTCCCATAAAAGCCAGTCTCTTGCAAGAGACAAAGTGCTGGTGCACGCTTTAATTGTGCTTTTGAGCTTTGGGATATATTTTGTGATTTTTTTTGTTGTTTGTTTTTAGTTTGATAGGAATGAAGAGAACTGGTGTAGTCTAATGCAAAAGCACTTTGAAAATGGACCTTGAGTCTGAAGGCTAAGTTTCTCTCCTGAAAACCAGGACACAAAGGGAGGTGGAGGATGATTCTAGCTTTCTCACAATTCCAGTTGCCTTGGATTACTTCTAAGTATATGTTCAGGATTAAAACAGGTGCCATGTGTGTGCCTACCTCTACTCTTTTCACAGGGCTGCAAGACGGTCCACCAAGGACATGTTTCCCTCACTGGAGTCATTGAATCCCCAGTTTATTTGGACACACCATTTCAGCTTTGTTTTCCCAATAATGTGCAAACCTTTCGAAATGTGATACATTCTACTCTATAGATAGCAATATGTGTGAATTTACTTGTGTACACGTGAGCACATATGAATTTTTCAAAGGATGTTGTGGTGTCCTTGCCATGCATTGCACTATCTGGTGCACAGGGTTCCCTCATGGTTATGGTATTAATAATGCAGGCTGAAGTAATCAGACCGTATATATTCTGAACCGGACAAATAAAATTGCGCTCGTTTATGAGTAGTCTTAAGTGCTTTGTGGTGAGTTCACTGAAGTTAAATTATGCCAATGATAATCTTTTACAGGTTGTTGTTTTTTGGTTTTTTTTTAATGTAATGCAGTACACTTTCTTGTGGAATATGGGATTACTCTTGCAATGTGAGACATATTAGGTGCTTGTCGCCAGTAGGAGACATCAGAGAAACAAACCCATCTCAGACTCAATTAAGAAATGCAAGTAACTATCTATAGAATTTTAATGACTGGCTTTTAAAATTTGTTTAAATTTAGATATGAGAAGTACCTACAATAATTTCACTTATAAAATGAAATAAGGTTTTACAGGGTCAGAAGAGAACCTAAAAAAAAAAATAGAAGAGACTATTACGTTGTAAAATTGTCAATACAATTTCATTCTGTGTAAAATAAAAGCAGTTAGGATGACTGAGCTTTAAACAGAAAAAAATTAAAATCCTTTTATCTGTCATTTTTCCTTGCTGAATTGTGTCATAATTTTAAACTACCATTTTTTAAAGTAAACTAATATTCCTTATCCCAAATGAATCACATCTCAATGCTTTCTGTGTCTCTGTGGTAGTAAATATCTTTAATTTTACTCTAGCACTGGATCTATTTGTTAATATAAATTTAATAACAGCATAGTGTTCAGAGGAGGCCAAATATTTTTACTTCCTTTCCTGAGAGGACTAGGTAGGAATGTATGTGCAGGTAAGTCCTATAAGGAATGACAACTACCTGATTAATTTCTAAATTCACCAGTGACTATAGTCAAAGTTTGTTGCAAATCAAATCTACCACGTAGGCCAAAATTGTCACAGGGCAAAAGAGATGAACTAAGCCTGGATGTTCATTGCAAGGATATTAAGAAAAAGGGGCTTTAGGAGGTTAAGAATGATAGATACCCCCTAGGAACTCTGTTAGTGAAAGTGCTATATGTACAAGCTGGCATCTGTGCAGGCACAGATTTTATTCCTCTGGAAAGCTGAGTTCTCTCAATATGCCCTGGCAGCTTTACACAAACATGGTGGTAGCAGTGCCTTAAAAGCCACACTTGCCCAGCTTAGGCAGACATTAACTCACCAGAGTACAGAGTTGGTAGAAGAATATCACTTCTTTAGATTGAAAACAATCAATTTTTATTTCCCTTGTACAGCAGTATCTTGTAATTGTGTTTTTATTCTTCAGAGTGGAAGTTTTGTTAGCTCTCCAAACACTGAAGTCTGATACAGCAGAACAAATTTACTGTCCCTAAATATGTAAGACCTCTCCTGTTTGACTTCCCATGTCTGTTAGCCATGTATTTGATTACAAACCATTCCTACGGACAGAGTGATTATTTATGTTGTGGACAGTGGAAGATCTGTTGCCAGTCAAATTCCTCCCAAGGGGCTCGGTGCACGCAGAGAATAGGAGGAGCATCAGCAGCATTACAGATTGCAGCAAACACATCTCATGCAAAAGGCAGAAGAGCTGAGAGGAGAAAAGAGCAGAGGAGAAGAGAAAGAGGATTGAGAGAAAACTATGCTGCTTGAGAAAGAAAAGATATAAACTGACAGTCAAATACATCAGGAGTTACACAAGCAGCATGTCTCGGTCACCAGGAAGAAAGCAGGAGAACTACAAAATAGTAAGGCATTTTTGTAATGTGTTATTAAAATTGTGCATGCAGTAAGAATAACCTATTGTTTTATAGATGCATTTTATACACTCTTATTTTAGAACAATCTGAAAGTACTGAATGGATAGGGATAAGGGTACAAGAGCAGAGCTGCTGGCAGCATTTACGGCTACGATTCCTAATAGTGGGATTCTGTACAGGCTTGGGAAAGAGGAGCACAAAGTTTCTGAGACTGCAATCTGTTCAGAAACAGAAGTCTAAGTGTTTATGGTCAAAGATATAAATGCCAGGTAAGTTTATGTACCTCTGTGTTTAGATAGTCATTCCTTGAAACAGAGAGAGAAGGAAATCTCCGTTCTGTACTTGAATGGTTCGATTCCACACAAATCTTTCTTCAGGAGTTTAGAGCCTTAGGGCTTTTTATATGGTTAATAGTGATTTTTGACAGGAACTGGACAGTGGAAAAATTCCAGAAGGCTTTAAGACAATGTTGTATCAATTTCTGAAAAGAGGACAGAAGTCTCCACTGGAAAATAAATGGAAGAGGGTAATATAATTACAGTTAATATACCTAAGTTTATGGTCAAAAAGTATTCCAATGGATTGCAAGTGTGGCTGATAAATTTGATTACATTGATATATTATGCTTTAGTTTCTCTGAGGTAATTTTCTTGTTGCAACAGAGACTTTTTGCTGAACAATAATAGCAAAATCAATACAGGACCTGCATGACATCCATTTACTCCATTGAAAATTTGTTACTGAGAATTTGGCCAAGAGTACAATATTATTTTAAACAGGAGTTATCACAAAAATGAGTTTGGAAAATGGTTCTGCTTAAGACTTTGAACAGTGACCTGTTAAAACAGCCACTCTGATTAAACTCCAAACGTCTGGTGCAAAAGAAGCACTAAGAAATATTTCCACCAAGCTCTTCTAACTTTGCTGGTGTGAATTTTTCTATTGCTTTTATTGGTTTTCACTGTTATTTTTCCACAAGCTAGAGACAAAAAGCATCTCTGGTCTGACCACATGCTACAGGGCTGTAGCACCTACAGGGCTGTAGGTGAAGACCTCACAGTAGTGCTTGTGACAGGATCAATGCAGAGATACATCTTTGGCATCTTCAGTTGCCCTCCGCATTCCTTGGGCAAGGGGCTGCAATCCTCACTATCCCCTTTATCTTGTTATTCTTTGCACTTGTGCTGAATTATAGTACTATTTCATTGTTCTGAGCTAAATTTTTATCTACTTTTTACTTTTTTGGAGAAAGCAGCCTGATCTGATTTGAATCAGATCAACCCTACCTTTGTGAACTGTTGTGCCTACTGCAAAAGGATTAATAGCTCATTTCCTCTTTTCCTGATGCTTTTATTTCCCATTGTTTTTTATTATTCTTGGATGGCACTGGACAGCATTTGTCAATCTAGCATGCATACACTCAAGGTGCAAGAAATATTGGTGATAGTAACTCTGAGTAGAGTTATCAAGAAATGATACTTCTGACAAGCAAAATCCCTTACAAACTCAAGCAAGGATCAATATAGATTGTCATGCTTGTAATGTGGATTTTAGTGATTATGCGTCCATGGACAAAAGTTTCTTTATTAATTTAAATGTTATTTTTGCTTGCTTTTAATGAGCAGCAGCTCAAAAACATGGAAAAGTTGGATTCTAGTTCACTACATTTTCGATTTTCATATTTTCTGACAGAGCAGAGAACTTTTTGTTCTCACGTATGGGGCTTTGGTAGCCCAGCTGTGCAAGGACTATGAAAAAGATGAAGATGTCAATGCCTGTTTAGATAGAATGTAAGTACTGTTTTAAATGTTCAGTTTTATCCATAATGCTATTTGTTTACATGTATATTACCTTTCAACTTTTTGTTTGTTATCTCACAAATTCCAACATTCTGTCTGTGGTTACGGAGAAGACAGGGAAAAGTTTCAATAATCTGCCAACAGAAACAACACTAATTTGTGAATTATGATCAACAACTAGCTTTTTAATTCTCTGAGGAAAAGTGTCAGGATTGTTTTCATGGCTTACACTTGTTCCTTGCTGATCCTTTAGTTATGCTAATTATTAATATAATCTTCTAAATTTCATATCCTATATCCCTCATTGGGTTAGGGGCAAATGAGCTTCTCACCTTTACAAGACCATACAGCAATGGATGAGAGAGCACAAAACGTCAGTGAAGGTGGATTTTTACGTGGACAACTGCTGTGGCATGTTGGGAAATGAAGATCCAGTGTTTACAAACCCTGTCATCCTGACTGAGATTCCTAGGCATTACTACCATGAACAATATAATGGAAAATCTGCAAGAATCAACTTTTTAGCTGGTTAAGAAGAACATATAGTAAGGCCTTTGGTAGAACAGTAAAGCTTCTATTTCTGGGCAAAGTGGACATGCAAAATGGATTTACAACAATCACAGAGGATGGAATACCCTGACCACTTTACTATTAACCTGAAAGTTTGCAAACTAGCTGTAGTCCAATAACTACCCATGAGAGTAAATAAAAAAAAAAAAATCATTGGGAAAAGGAAAAGCAGTTTATTCACAAACTTATAAGGGATAATGTTCCTCAGATACATGTTTATATTAATCTCTCATTCAAGTCTGGTGAAAATAATACTTTTAAAAAATTCACAGGCTTCTTTCATGATGCCATGGTAGAAATTATGAGAAATCAGATTTGGAAGATGTGGAGACAGATTTTGCTCCTTATGTTTTCAGTATTGCAGTTGTTTCTGTAAAATCTTTTTGTTTTGAGGAAGACTTGATAATATAAAGACAGGTTTCATTAAAGCAATATGTTCTTTACTTCTGTGATTATGAAATAGCCCAGCTACACAAAGAAACCTCACATCTCAGCACACCTGTGACAGGTGGAACAGTGTACTGATCTCTCTCTGTGTACATGTATAGTCTGTAATGAGAAGGGTGTTTTTCACTGTACAATTGCTAAGTAGCTGCTTAGCAGTCTGTTATTAATTTGACTTTGCAAATCTAAGGCATAAAAATTGAAATGTGTCTAAGTAGCCTCGTATGTCACTAGTACATACCTTGCTAAATGCTGATGACACCTTCACCAATGTTTTTGATATTGATATTAGGCAATAGATAAATATTTAATTGTTTCTAGGCACATGACACACTGCATTTTTAATCTTCATGCTGCCAAACCCACTTTTTAGTTTTGTCATCATCTCACTGTCTGTCTTCTAGCCAAAGATGTACACAAATCAGGAAGAAACTCCACTGAGTTCAGGCTGCTTCACTGAGGGTGTTGGGCCTCTGAGAAACAAACAGACACTGCTGACATCCACATAACCGGGAACGAGAAATTTCCTAAAAACATTTCTGAGCTGACTACCCATTCTTATATAACATTTATGTCAATCTCTTTCTGCTTTTCAGGAAATGTTTGGAGTCACAGCTGTTTTGCACACTAAGAAGTTACTGACCTTTGCTAATGTGTCAGGGTTAGGAATGAATATTTGTTTTATAAAAATTCCAGTATCTTCTATCCTGTTGTGGTGTGATGTCATAGTTTGTCTCAGATACCCCAGGCCCCTGCCAGGTTTGTCAATCATTCCTCCTTTCCACATCCTGACCCCTGGTGAGTGCTGCCTGTCAACCCTGCCATTCCAGAAGGGCGTCGAGTGGTTGGCAGAATTCGAAAGATGCTTCCCACCCCTGGAAAGACATTGGGCCATCCAAGTGCCCTCTGTCCCTTAGAACTTCCCTCTCACACCTGGTTGGTGTCACCTGTGTTCCTTCCCTCCCCCTCTCCCTGGTTAAAAGACCTGGCCCACCATGCAGTTGGGGTTCTGGTGGGGCTGTTGCTGGATTCACAGGCCTTTGGGCCAGGAATAAAACTCTGAGTTGAAACTCTTCATCAGAACCAGCTCCTTTCCTTCACCCACNTTTTTTAATTGTAGTATTTTAAATAAAAAATGGAGGTGGTGGTGTACCAAAACTCTGCATTTATTGTGGTAATGAGCGATGCAGGGACCCTGGGCAGGTGCAAAGGAATGCTCCTTATTGCCAAAATCCGGCCTTTTTAAGCAGTTGGCTGGTTATCAGCTTATGACATTTTAAGGTCCAACAAGGCCCAGTGAACCAACCCCTGTACCCAGCGATGGGGACACGCGGCGGCCACGCAGCACATCCTGCACCTCCCGCATGTCCTGCACGTCTCACACGTCTCTCTACCCCTATTCCAGCTGGGTCACTCTCCCACAGTTCCCTTCCACTTAGCCCAGGTAACAGGACAGAGCCATGGTACAAGGCCCTCCCTTTATCAAGCCTCACCTACTGGTAACATGTGTTAACTAACAACTTCTGTATTGTTTTTTTTGTCGACTAGTTAGATGAAGGGAGAGAACATGTTAGAAAAAAAGACAAATAGGTAATTGTGAAGGAGGAGTGAAAAAATGGGGTAAAGAGATAAAAGGAGAAAATGGAAGAGATCAGGTGTGAGTGCATTTCCTATGGGCTGCCCTGGCACCTGAATGTTGCAGGGAGGGTGCCCAGGATTTGGTGTCTATATGCATAGACAATGCACAGACAAACTGTATAGACAATTCATATCATCCTTGCCAGGAATATCATGCTTAAAAAGTGTAATTCCTTAAATGACTACATGAACAGCAGTCTCACTGTGCTGCAGAATGTGGATGAAAGAAGAATGTAGACCAGTAAAATGTGTTGTCATTAAAGTTGCTCAATTAGGGTTTTGCAGCTGTTTTGCTGAGGAAGTGCAAGAGACGCATTAGGGAGATGCAGGTGGAAAGAAGTTTTCCATTTTAAATGTTGACTTTCCTTGTTTCCTCCTTAGGGGATACAGCATTGGAATAAGGCTGATTGATGACTTTTTGGCTCGTTCAGCTGTGAAAAAGTGCCGCAGTTACTCTGAAACTGCAGATGTGATTGCACAGGTAAATAAGAATTGCATTTTCTAAAGCACCATCAGATTCAGTGCTCTTTGCTTAGAATCATATTTCCCTTCCTTTTTTCTCTCCCTAGGAGCATAAGTCTTAACCATTTAATACAGATGTTAAACTTTGACATTTTTACTTCTGCCATTTGACTCTTCTCATCATTGCTGTAATTATTATAGATAACTTTTTACTTTGAAATGGCAATATTAAGAGTAAGCTGCAGGATTTTCTGCAAAAAGAAACATCTCTAGTAGCAAAGAAGAACTGTAAGAAAGGAAAACAAGGGGAACATTTTCCTGACTCCCCACAAATCTAATAACAAAATCAAAAAGATAAAATCAGAGCACGTACTTTCACCTACTTTGATGGAAATTTCCCTTTTATTGAGTAGCTGTTCACACTTCTGTCACACAAGAAAGACAGATTTCTAAACATGTACTTTGGCCTCCATAGGCAAGTTAGAATTCCTGGGAATTTCAAAGAGAAATTTAAATAAGGATGATATATAACAAAGTTCCTCCTGGTAAGCAGCTAAGCTGGGGTAGGGAATCCATTGCAAATAGTGAAGATAGCTGACGGAAACTGAGACAAGCAGCATTTCAATCACTGTTTTAAAATACACTGCCTCATTTAAAAAAAAAAAAGATACCAGGCTGCAAAATCACATTTTTGTTCACATTTACGTTCTTCTTCAAGTGGTGTTGGTATTTTATTTACACATCTTCATCAGATAGCTGGTTTTCTGGCTCTTATTCTTCATAGATCCCTTCTTTATAAATGCATTATTACAGTTGAACTGTCATTCTTAAATACAGGGTATTCAACAGCAAAGTACAGTGAGAAATTAACAATGGGAAAAGACACTATTTCTCTGCAGCTTGTACTTTGAAAGAGACTTATTAAGAGAAGCAGCAAAATTACTAGGAAAAATTGGAACAAATGTTAAAGCACATACTGTCCCTCTGAAAGACTATTTTTAGCAAACTAAAAGGAGTTCTGTAGTAGGAGTATAACTTTTCTGAGGCAAAATGTGATATGGACAGCATTTTCACATTTCTTTGGCAAAACAATTTTTAAATAATCTTCAAGCACATTTGTCTGAGACACATACCAACAAAACATGGCTAAAGTGACCCAGTAAGTAACTGCAAATACTCTGTTAAAGTTTATAGTTCAGAATCATGGAGCTGTTTACATGATCTCCTTAACTCTTCAGCAGGAGTGTTCCCAGCCAGGAGAAAGTGCTTAAACAATTAACTGCATTAAGTCTTTGGAGGTATAAATCTGTTTGAGGATGAATAAAACCAGTTCAAAGTTAAAGTAATTAAGACAGTTAAACAATTCAAGTAGTTAAAGCCAAACCTCTTGTTAACATAACTGTTATCCTGCAGCTCTTTGGAAAACAAAGAAGTCTGTAAGATCAGGCTGTGGGTGTTCCCTGTGGAAATGGAAAGAGATGAAGCAAAAGAAAAAAACATAAAATGAGGACTACAAAGCCAGTTTCCCAGACTAAGAAATAAGTACTGGAGGAAAGGTGCACCTAAAGCAGTGACTGGGAGCTACAGCTTCCACCTCTGGCTCAGATTGCAAAGCCTGGGCTTTACTGCTGCTTTGTACTGGCCTGGGGAAGGGCCAACAAGTTTTGATGAGGAGCCAAAGGGAGCCCTTCTACACTGAGTTCTCATGGCATTCACTGACTTCTCATGTTGGTCCTGTGACTTGGCAAGGTTACAGTTGGGATTGAACTAAAAAAGAGAAGAAACAGGACATGTAAAAGTAGGCTTTCTGGCAAGTTGGGGTAAAAAAATGGAAACCAATTGGGGAATGATATTAAGAACAAATCCCAGCTGAAGAAGTAATGTCCAAGATGGGATTCAGAAATTGAATCTGAGTATAACCGAGGATTACTTTTGAAATGAGGTTGATCATTTTTCTCTATAATCCTGAAAAATCAAATTTTTAATTAAATTTCTCCTCAAAAGACCTTGATGTAATTGATCTGATCAAATGAGTTGCCAAAAACAGCTTCTGGTTTTAGATCTAATGTTTATACTGCCTTCTCTAGCACCAGGAGGTGTTTGTGTGTGCCAGAGGTGGAAGCAGCCCGACCATACCCTCTGGTCCACAGCAAGCTGGTGCTGCCTCACAGGCTCCACTGCTGGATTAAACAGTGCTGTGCCTAAGGATAGATCTGTTCCTGAACAGCAGTGGCTGCAGAGATGGGCTTTATTGTGGACACTCAGCACTCCGTGAATGCAGGAAATTAACATCTCTGGATCTCTTTGGAGATAACAAGGGTGGGGTAATCCAACCATGTCACCCCTCTGTCCACAGCTGTAGGGCAAGAGAAGTTCTTCCCCTTGTCATGGAAGGTGCTGCCACACAAGGTCCCTGTATATTGGCTTATGGCCAGTTTGAAGGTCTGACAGAAGGTGGTAGGATTTATGAAGCTGGTAAATGCTGATTTTCAGATCTCAGCAGGAAGAGGGAAATGCATTAGCAGGTTTGCTAAATAATGCAGTCTCTGGTAGACAGTAAACAGAATATTGAAGTGCTTCACTGTGAAGAGTAAAGAAAAGTTCAGAACAAAAGTTTGGAATTGGCAGCAGATGGCAAGACCTTTAATATATCTTCCTCTTTCCAAACACTGACTGGAAAAATACTAAGAATGAAAAGCATGCTAGCAGAAATATTATTTTGGCTGCCTTTCCCCTTTTAAGCATATCTTGCTATTATGCTGTCTGAAACCATGGTTTTAATTTTTTTAACAGTGTTTTCTTACTTGGTATCATGATTTCTCCGCAAAAAGTTTGGTAGTGAAAAGTCCCCAGTAGTGAAAACTCCACAGTAGTACGTAGAAGGACTGATAAGTTAGTGGCTTCCTAAATATTTCAGTAATTCTAGACTACGTTGAAGCACCATCAAAATGTTAATGATTTTTATTCTTACTGCTTGAGAGAGACAGAGTGCTGGTTGAGACTTTGAGAAAAGGCAATGATACAGTTTTAATTCAGACTGCATAGATCTCATTTTCTCATTAAGCAATATATAATGTCATAGAGTGACAAATAACATTTTCAAAAGTGAGACTTTGCTTTATATGGGCGTCATTTTGGTGGCAAGCCTATGTATGTGTCTAAACAGATTTTCTTCCATTTCATAGATAAAAAGAAGACATTTATGTGATGCAGATTTTAAGCCACCTCATTCATTTTACTTTCTAGTCTTTTGGAGTCACAAAGACTGAAAAGACCTTTGTTTTATCCTCTGAGAAGCTGCAAATAGGAGTTTTAAAGTAGTTGCTGTCCAGTTATAGCCTGGTTTTAAGAAAAAACCATTTGTATTAATTGAATTGCTCATCTATGCACTTAAATTATTGTTCCTGCCAAGACATTTTCACAGTTTTCACTTTATAGCTTTGCAATCTGGCCTTAATTTGCTGCTCCATTGCAAACCAGCTACTTCTTTTGCATAATTTCCATGCAAGTTCTCTTTTACACAGAAATTTTTAACAACAGAATTTGGACTGAGTCATCACACCGTTATGCAAAGTACAGCTGAAACTAAATTGAGAGCATATGAGGGCTTAGTATGGTTAAAAAGTCTTTATTCTTATAAGAAAGGCTTCAAGTTTGATGGAGAAGCAAATATGTAGTGGAAGAGGAGCTAAGAGAATTTTAATGACTAAACTGAGGTACAGAGCACAGAGAATTAAACAGAAATTTCTTGTTCTGTTGTATATTCTTATTTAGATGGGTGTCAGAATTTATGCAAAATCTAAATTTTCCAGCAGAAAATGTTGATCTTGCTGTTTGGTTTTATTTGCTGTTTTTTTCTCTCTCTCCAGTTTGTTTTGGACAGTGTTGACAATAGTCTGTCCCTTTCTGAGCTGCCATGGTAGCTGCTGATTTCAGGGGCAATGTTGATAGAAAGCAGCTTTTGCAATAGCCCCTTGAAGCACTAAGTTAAATTTGCCAAACCCACATTCCAGTTGAAAACATAGGGTCAAACTGGCTGTTATTTCAGTTTGTTTTTATAGACGTATTCTAGGATCCACATGGAAATTGCATTAAGTCACAGGCATTTTGGTGAGCTGAAAGAGTCACACAGCCCTGGGAATGAGGGTCAGTGAGAGAAGGGCTCCTACCAGGCACACCTGGAGCACAAATTGCTCAGCAGGTGCTCTTGGGGGTGGAGACACCCTCAACCTGAGTTAACTGCAAACATGCAGCAGGCAAGGAGAAGGAGAGGGAAATTCACCTCTAAGCAGGATCACTCTGTCCTCCTACCTTCTCTATGCCAGCTATGTTGTGCCTCTGTGTCCCAGCTATTATATCACACTGGAGGCCTTATCTTTGCAACAACCTACTTGTTTCCCATACTTCTTTGATCAACTCATTAATCTACTTGCTGTTCCGCCCATTGCATCCCTACTTGGTTTGATTTTCTGAGGAAAGAGGTGGAGAGACAGTTTAGGAGGGGAAGCTTGGCCCAGGCAGTGGGGCTGTCCTGCTGGGGGATGTGTTGTGTCCCTTGTATGCAGGAAGGAGGTGAAATGGGGCTGGACAGAAGATGTTGGGGCAGTTCTCATAAGGAAAGATTAAACCAGACAAATAGGAAGGGTCATATAGTCTGGTAGTAGGTAGATGCTATACCAGGAGAGGATTCTGGAGAGAAAATTGTTGTGTTTGCCAGGCACAGTGTCACACATCTGCTGTTGTGACTTTCATTTTGGCAGTGTTGCATCTGTGCTTTCAGCTGCAGCAGGCTCATTTAAGCATATAACATGTTGTAAGTGTGCTGCTAAGTGGGATGAAAGAACTTTAAAACATTGTCTCAAAGGTCACAGGTTCTTGGAAACATAAGGAGAAAATTCTAAGCAGAGTTGAACTAGATCTTGTGTTTTATTTCATAAAGAGTAATGGTCTATACATAGGTGCTTTTTCCTGCTGAAGCAGCCCAATGAGTATGAGAACAGCTGGGCAGAATACCCTGGCTTGTTGAGAAGAGCACGGTTTAAGCACAGCAAAACTATGATTCTTTGCAGGCTCAGAGACACTGGCAATAAAATGCTGCACAAAAGCCTTTGTTCTCCTTTTATACAGCTTTTGCGGATAGTCTAAACACTCTGAGAGCCATGTGATGAATTCCAAGTGCGTGAGGTAAAGCACAGGGCTCTGGGGTGAAATGCATTTGTCAGGGGCACTGACTGTGCAGTTGCTTCACCTGCTGGTTCTTCTTGCTCCAGACACTAAGTTTTCCTAGGATATTCAAAAAAATGAAAGTCAGTCTTCTGAAAAAATATTTTCTTGTCTTAAAAAGTGGAATTTCCTTCCAGGCCCTCTGTTGTACACGGGCTACAGGCCCAGAAACAACAATATTGCATATAATTACAGGCTGTGTCCAGTGCCTGAACCTCGTTCAAAACTAAACTTTATTTCTGTAAAAAGAGAAAGTCTAGACTGGGAGCAGATAACAGGGCAATATTCTACAGAGGCAAATATCCAAATACAGAGAAGCCTTGAGGGATCACTGGTGCCTCAAGCAAGGCTGTACCTGCCATTGGCCTGGAAATGACCTGGATGGAAAGCCTTTACTTTCTATGGGCTGTCAGAAAGCCATACATATCTTGTTATTATATTCACATACTTTAAATGACTTGTTGATAGTCTCTTGGTTTACATATGACAAGCACACTATAGCACATTTTACATGGCATGTTGTTAAAACCCTCTTGTAGAAGCCATTATTCATTTCTTTGTGCTGACAGCTCTTGGTGCTGAGCCAGTGACGTGAACCCTGGGTGCCGTGGAGTACTGCAGGCTTTTCACTTGTGTAGGGAAATCATTTCATTGCATCCTTTTGGAGCAAGTATCTAACTGGGAGGAAACATGATGAAGAAGAAAGAGGCCATTGTGAAAAAATATGGAGACGAAAGTAGCTGGAAGTATGCCATATTAACAAGATATAAAAAAGCTGAAAATATTCTTGGTTTATGGTGTCTCCCTTCTGTCCGAAAGGTCCAGCATTGTCTCTCTTTCCTCACTGAGTCCTTTATGGCCTTCTTCAACCAGCCTGTGAATCGTGCTATAATGCTGTTTGCTGCTGCTGAAAGAGTAGAGCTGGGAAGCATCTTCCCATGCCTGGAAAGCTGGCAGGGAAATGGGTTCTGGTTCCTTGTTTTCGAAAAAGCACTTCAGGTTTCGCTCACTCAGCTTGGTGGCATACAGCTGGAAAATCTGCTCCAGTTGCTCCTTCTCTGTCCCCTCATACACTCTCCAGAACATCAGCTGAAGGTGGCTGACTTTTGACTGGCAGCTGGCACAGCAAGTGGTGAGCAGGGAGAGGAGAGCTGCGGTAACTATCACACACCAGCCTAAAATCTGGGGAGGCAAAAGAAATTAGTTTCGGGTTAAAAAGACTCAAGTGAAAATGCTGCTTGAATCACAAATGTCTGACAAAGTGACCACACTTTGTTTGCATTTGGTGCTGGCATTGATGTTAGTGGGACATCCACGTGGGACTGAAGAGTGAGTCCATCAGCACAGAGGCTTCTCAATAGTGCTCCTTTTGGTGGCTCTTTGGTAAAGGGTAAAGTGTCTTCTAACTCCTGAAAGCATTACATAAAACTACCCAATTAGAATTACTAATTTTGCATCATGAAGAACTACAAAACCAAAAAAAGAGCAAGTAACTTTTGTCCCAGATCAAGCAACCTTTTAAACTGTGACCACTGTTAGATGGTCTGACTTCTTTTTATTAGGAAGAAACCTCCAACACAACAACTACATTAATTAACCAGCATCACTCAATTTCTTTTTTCTGTAGCAGCTTCAGATTTTGACAAAGTTCTGTCAAGAACATTTTAAAAGAAAGAGCTGCTTCCAGAATTACTTCCTCAGAAAGGGGAGAGAGTGGAAAAATGTGCTTGAAATTGCTATTGTGGGATGTTGTCCTGTAAGGAGAGTAGCAGTGTGAACACAATATTTTCCTACCTAGTGCCACTGGCCTAGCCAATAGTTTTAGTCCTGTACTTCACTGCAATGTGTCAAAGAAAAAAAAAAAAAGAAAAANTACTTGTTTTCAAACAGTGGAAGAAGTTCCAGTGTGGAACAAATACTCTAGGGTTCAGAGGTTTTCATGAACTGGAACTAATTTCCCATGCTCTAACAGTGATGATACGGAGAGCTTCATCCTTTCTCATGTGAACTCTTGCACAGATGTTAAAAAAATAAAAAATAGCACCAGTAAAAAATCTGTGTTTAGCTCATGGAGTATAGAAAGTTTCCTCAGGGAAGCCTGTGAAACAGAGAAGCTTGATAAACAACTGTTCTTAGGAGCTGGTATGGAAAAATAGTTAGAGCTTTCCTTTATTTTTCCCAATCACTTCATAGTGACCAATGATTTTTATGGATATTTGAGAAATTGCTCTTTTTAGAAAATTTTCACTTTCTTGCAGCCTGAAAAATGAACTTGTATAGTCTCATGCTAAAACTGAATCCCTGGTCTTTCACTATTTCCTATACATACAACTTAAACTCTTTAACACTATCTGTTGTTGCTTTCTAAAACTATCAAATAAATTGCTTTGTCTGCAGCACAGTCTTTGTCCTACTTGCATAAGGACTTGAAAATAAAACCAGCTTTTGGAAAGGAAATCATTCCAGATGGATACAATTCCTGACAAAAGCTTGCTGATTCCACGGAGTGTTTTCCCTTTCCTGTAGCTTTTTTTTTTTTTTTTTTTTTAATTCTGCCCACTGTTTTGATTTTTTGCCTCTGAATGTATTTGCATTACAATGCAGAGAGCAAAACTCTACTGCACAAATATTGTAAAATGTAGTAAGATCTAAGCTTTGCATGATCTGCTTGCCTTATTGTTTCACTTCCTCCAAGGAGGACAAAAACAGGCTCACATTTGGCAGAATGAAAATGAGGAACACAAACAGAAACACATTATGTAAGCAATCAAAAGATATTTTAAAAATCTTATTTTCCAGTATTTTTCTGCTGTTAGTGACCTAAAATTTCCCTACAGTTATCACAATGATTTTAAATAGGAGAGTGTGGCATGAATTTTTTAATAGGACAAGCCCCTTTAATGGGGTGACATCTGTTAATTCAGCCTCCTAAACAATGCAGTTGGTTGTTTTTGTTGTTTGGGTTTTTTCCCCCTCTTTAGAGCAATCTCCATTCAGGAAGAAAGGTTTTCTGGTCTTATTGACCCCGCCACCAGTGGGGAGTCATAAGAAATACGGAACAGCTTAAACTGAAACAAAAGATGGACTGATTGTATTTTGCAAGGCTGCCAGAACAGTGTTCACATGAAGCCAACATCTGAGATCAGGATCTTCCACAGATAAATCACAGCGGCAGTACAACCTGGATAATGCTCTTTGTTTATAATTTTTCTTACCTGGGACTGTGCTTGAAGTGTTCTTTTCAGTTCATCACTCTCTGAAAAGGGCAGGGAGCTTTTGTCACAGGCTACCTTGTATAGCTCTTCAAAGCACTTCTCCGATTTGCTGTGGCAGACTGCGTGTAAGTAGGCAGGATTTTTCAAGCCACTCATGGCACATTCGTAAAAGGTCCCGTTGAGCAAAGCCACAGAAAGCCACATCACTGGGGCGACCAGAGCATTTAAAGTGATTTGTCCAAAGACGTAAAAGAAATGGCAGACATTTCCTCTGGGGAATATTTTCCTGGGATTCACCCAGCAGCCTGTAAAGAGTTTCCAGGTCTTGCTGTTCAAGAAGTATCCAATAACCAGCAAAACAAGGGCTGGCGAGAAGAGAAATACCAAACCATACCTGAAGTTTTCATTGCTGCAAGGGCATCTGAAAGCAACAAGAGAAAACACACGTTCACCTCCCATTGTCAGCAGCGCCATAAAACTGTAACCGATAGCGGTTTTCCGGTTCATAAAGAACTTCAGGATTGTTTGGAAAGCATCCATGTCCGATACTCACTAAGTACCAAGGCAGTTTCTCGCGGCAGAGCTCTCCCGAGGAGGAGCAGCCCGGCGCTCCCGCCTGCCCACGCCCTGCCGAGATAACGCCGTGATGTCACCGCCCGCCGAAGGGAAGGGCGCTCGCCGGGGACACCGCTGCACGGCAGATGCTGCACACTGGGCAGCGTTCACCCGTCCTGGAAAGAAAGCAAGCAGTGCTCTGTGCAACCGAAAAAGTTTGCGGTCTTGGGAGTCTTGTTCTTGACAGGCTGTTCGCTTTTATTTTTTTAGTGACTGCAGATGGAGATCAGAGTGAGAAAACACACACTCGGCCAGTTGCAGGAGATCTTGAGCTGCGATTATTAGAGTTGCTAGTAAATGACCTAATATAGATGCTAATGGTCCCAAGGGAGCATGAGATGACTGAAAGCAGACTGAAAGCAGACAAGTGATAACAATAAAAACTCTTTGTGTGGGGTTGTAAATGTAGGAACATCAAAGAAGAGCTCCTTGCTGTTCTTTTGTTTGCTGTGTTTTGCTGGAGCATCACAAAGCACTAGATTTGCATTGCTGGCTCAAGCTGACCACAGAAGAGACAAATGTACCTTGAATTCCAGCCTGTCTGGCTCTCCTCCTTTTTTCCTGGGGGTAAAATCGCTCTACAGGGTGCTGCTTTCTAAGGTTTCACCTCTGGTTTGCACGCAACGCATTTAAGCAGCAGAATTTCATTCTTTTGCAGGTTGCTTTCAAGATGTACCTTGGGATCACCCCTAGTGTGAGCTGCAGTAGTGCCACAGGGAATGAATTCTCCTTAATCCTGGACAAAAACCCATTAGTGGACTTCGTGGAGGAGCTGCCAGCGGAACGAGCATCACTTTGCTATTGTAACCTCCTCTGTGGGGTGATTCGAGGTGCCTTGGAAATGGTAAGGAACTGAAATCTGTTTTCTCCATTCTTTGTTAATTCACAGAAGGACAGGAAAAGAAAATCACTTGTTCAGATAAAAGTAGGAAACACAGTATTGTTTAACCTCTTGGGTTAAATGCCTATATCTAGATAAAAAGAGAACAAGGCTGATCCTGGATCCTGAGGTAGAGAAGCAAGAAGATTAACTCACCTCCACACTGTCCCTGCCTGGCTGTTCAGTCTGTTCAGTGGCTGACTTGGGTGGAAAAGCCAGGTGAGATCAAGAATCTAGGTAACTCTTAAAGAGGGACAGAGGGGCATGTTGGGTTCCTCCACTGCTCCTGGAGCCTGTCACACTTCCCTGCACAGCTGTAGCCAGTAATCCCTGGTTCTTTCCAACTATGTCAAGATAAATAATATGGTTACCATGGTATCTGCTGAAAGAGAGGACAAAGTGTGGATGAGTATAATGTTAAAACCCAAGCATCAGAAGTGTATCAGATTGCAGTCCAAATTTTGTTCTTAAATTTAAGGGTTTTGCAAAGAAATAAATACAGGATCTAATTTGAAAATTTCTGACCTGCAGAGCTTCTTCAGGGAGATTACTTTTGGGCTGCTTTATGTTTCTATCACTATCCAATTTGGCATATATTTTATATTTCAAGAGACAAAAAACCCTGCAGTGTTTTGTATATACATCAGTCTCAGATTTATAGTATCTGATACCAGACTAATTAACAGAAGTATTATAAGTCTTAGTACATCACTAGGAAATTCTGTAACCACAAAATCATCAAGTATGCAATTTAGGGTCTCAGAAGAAAGCAAAGCACTGGGAAGAAGGGTAATGTGCTATACAAATTCCAATGTCTATAAACTTCCTTTGTATTAGCTTAGGTTGGGAAAGCTATTTTAAAACAATCTAGATATCTGTTTCCTATGAAACCTGAGAAAGGGGGTCCCCTTGTGGTAAGAGAGAGAGAAAAAGCTCATTATACCAGAGGAGGGTGGAAATGTGGGCATTTCTCTGCCTAACTGATCAGACCTGATTCTTTCTAGGTTCAGTTAGCAGCAGAAGTTTCCTTCCTCCAGGACAGGCTGAAAGGCGATGCTGTGACAGAAATAGGAATTACATTTTTAAGGAAGCCTGAAGACAGAAAGCACAGAAGGAACAAATGAAAAAAATATTGGGAGGAACCCTTGCTAAGGGATATTTTGTGACTTTTGTTTCGGAAGAAGACAGGGTAAAAATGGCTTTGCTGAATCAGCTGCCCCAGTCACCTGGTTGAAAAGTGAAGCAGCAAAGAGGAGGGGCAGGGCAGTTGAGAGCATGTTAATTGTTGTGACACAGGTATCAGTAAAAAAGATTGAAATTATCTGCCCTTCCTTCTCACATACCCAGGCTCTTGAGCTTAATGGAAGTTTGATCTCAGTATTTAGTATGTGTTAAATATTCATGTGTATATCAACTGTTTTCAGATAAAGGCGATGACTTTTCCCCATTTTGTTTGTCAGTAATGTTTCAAAGCATAGCTGCTAGAGGAGCTTTATTTCCCTGGCTGTGTGTGGTTATTCATAAAGGATTGATCTGCTGTGATTGCTGTATGCAGTGTCTTGCTCACAGGTGCATGTTTTGATGTGTAATGCCTTGCCAGTCATTTTCCTCCACACTGGACATCCTGCTGTGTTTGAAATCAGAGAGGGATGTGTCTTCACTGGTGGCAGGAGCTGCTGTTTTTTCCAGCTCTTCAGGCCCCACATGCAGTTTTCTGGCACTCCTGTTCAGTCCTGTGCACACACCAGGCTGCAGCACTCTCACAACTGCAGCAATGCTTGTGTCTCTCCAAGCTAGAGATCTTTTCATGTCAGCCTTATCTCCAAGAGCACTGCTCCTGTCACCAAACTGAACAAAGCATGATGTATTTAATGCTAGCTATTGTGGATCTGTACCTGCCTAACGAAACTTGAATAAAAATTCTGAGATTGCCATGCAACTGGTTTGGTGGTCATGTTTGCTGCTTTTATCTGGGCTTCACCACTGGCTGTTGAACATCTTCCTCTTGGCAGTGGAGTTGTTACCACAACATAACTTGGAAGTAGAGAAGGAGCAGCATCAGAGAAACCCAAGTTACAGGAAAGGTTTAAAGTTGTTTGGTGTAATGCGAGGAATCTGGATAAGGGTTGGACAAAACCCCAGGTCCTAGCACAGCACCCTACCAACAAAGCCAGCTTACCCTCTTCTCACCAAAACTAAAATACCAACAACCAAGATCAGTGTAGCCCTGAGTTAACTCTGATTTTATCACTATGTTTTGTACCTTCCTCTCCTACTTTTCCCTCAGTCTGTTTACATCTTCGTCATGATAAGAGATCTCTTACCTTGGGTTCACTCTCACAAGACCTGTACATTCCTTATGATAATCTCTCTCCCTTTGTTTGTCTTAATAGTGTGGTACAGTGGTGGCATAGCATAATAGGGCTTTCAGTGAGCAATTTTGTAGGAACAAAAACTAAACTATGTTACTCAGCCTTGGTCTCAGCCCAACTGCTGTTACCTGCTACCAGTAAGAAGTGGCAACGTGTATGTGTAACAAGTCAGTGACTGTGATGAATATTTTTTCAAAATTCTTTTCTACATGCAGAATTAAACTTTGTTTTGCCATTATGTATTGCATTTTTAGTTTACAGTGAGAAAGAAGCTTACAAGTTCATTATATTCAACTAGTTAAAATAGACTCTTCCCTTTTTCCTTCCTTGCAAAATGAATGTAACAAGTAAGTTCTTGGTATTCCTATCTGTCTGTCTGAATAATTTCTGAGTTTATTTTGTAGAAAGAGAGAATTTCTGGGAGAAGTAAATGGACAGTCCAGACCAAACAATCTGACTTACATATCTAAAGTAGTCTCTTAAACAACAGCTTTTCAGAAAAAAGTGAACTGTATTTTTCTTCACCCAAAACTTTTATCTTTATTTCTTATAATAAGGTGTTCTTTGACAAGAATATTACTACTTGCTAATATGGACTGCAGATTTTTAATGCCCTTAAATGTATGAATGTGCTTTTAGTGTTTGTTTATATATAAACTTCGCCTACACCACCATGTTATGCATGAGCCTAACCCCTCAAGACAAGCTAAATTTTTAAATCTACTTGCTTGCTCTAAGCTCCACTGAAAGCTTCATTGTAAAGAGAGAGCTAATAAACTAAGCTGAATTTCTGATCAAATCTTCTATATTTTTTGTCTCTTTGACATGTCTCCTTGGTGCTGGCTATCATAGGAGCCAGCCTATCAGCTAGGAAAAAGGGTATATAGGTTAATTGTGTTTTTACATTGTCATATGTGGGAGGATAGAATATAACATTGAAGAAATAAGAAAACTGTAAGCAAAGACACCCTGGAGTGCATGTAACTGTCTGCTTGCTGCCAAAAGAGAGGATCCCATACATGCAATTCAGCCAGACCTACAGAGCTTCTGCACCCCTCAGCTGATCTTGCCAGACTAAGGATGAATACCAGAACAAGAGAAGATGGACAGAAGTTATTTTCTCAGTTATATCCAGCTTTCTTAACCTTTAAGGCAAGATACTGGCCATCAGTTTCTGCAGTTGTGGTCACATTTATGGTACAGGGGGTGCAGAATCACTCTGGTCCATGCTGCAAATCAGAGCTCCTGCTGGCTGTGTTCTCATGGAATGTAGCTACTCTCCCTGAGGTCTAATTCTGAAAAAACAGTTTCTGCATGACACAGAGGAAAGGTTGTGTCCTGTATGTTTTGTAGGCAGGACATAGATTTAGCTATGGAATATGAGAATTCATTCTTGTTTTATACCTGATTTTAACATCCTTAGACAAGTCTCAGATGTCCCACCAAAACTAAGTGTCCTAGTAGATGCTAGTCCCTCCTCCACTCAGGGGTAATGAGCTGGAAGCTCCAGGCAGAGATGCTGCAACATGCTCTTTTACCTCAGGATGACTTTTTCTTCAAATGAAAAAGTACTGAGTGCTAAACTAAAAGGGGTTTGTGTTCTTTTTTGTTTTTAATTTTGTTGAAAGTAGATTGGATATTAAAAATAGTAGTCAGTAATAAAAATGCACTCTCACTTTTCCTATTTTTGTTTGACTGGATGTTTCTTTTAGATTCCACTGCAAAATCGGTAACAGTCAGTCTTCCTTGGTTTTCCTCCTTTCTTACCCTATGTAAAATCAATGGTATAGAGTTTTCTCCTCTCCATCCTTTTTCTTGGAGAAGCAGCCTGCTAAATATTTAACAAAAAACCTCCTCTTTTTTGTTTTAATAGGCATTTGTAATAAACAGGAACATAGAAAAATTCAAGTAATTATAAACTCTTATAAACTTAACTCCCTTAACCATCTCTTAATGTTTTCCTGAGAAAAAGTTGCAAAACTTGATTTTCCTGCTCGATTTAAGACAAAATCCACACAAATGTAGAAACAAAACTGGAGTGCTGCCAAACAACCAAATAAGAAACAATCCACAAGTGTTACTGTTTCGATCATGCAGTTTGCCTTAAGTAAAAGAAGCTTTAACAAGAGATATATATATTTTAACTATTCTTCTAGAATACAACCACTCTGTTGGAAGGAGACATCAACTTTCCCTCACCAATCGCCTATTTGCAGAAGTTTGAGGTATTTAAAGACATAGAAGTGGAGAAGGAGAAGAGGCCCCATCATGTCTAAGTTAATTGAGAAGAAAACACACTGTGGAAAGTCCTGTTCTCTAGGCTGGTTCCCTGCCTACGAGGTTTTGTGAATGACAGTGCCAAACCATTACCATGCAAACACGCAGAACCAGAAAGTATCATAAGAATACACCTACTGCTTTTCTGCTAGGGCTTTTTTTTTTTTTTGCCAATGAAAATTTCCTAGCTGTGTGCTTTTGGTACAAGATATTATATAACATAAGAGAGAAGGGCTGTTTACAGTGCCCAGCAAGCACCACTACACATTGAGCAGCCCACAGTGTGAGAAGGAGAGCAAAGAGGCTTTACCTGTGACTGTGCCCAAAGCCTGAGCCATTCACTTGATATCTTTTCTGATAATTCCTCATCACAGGGCATTTTTGAGCAGCTGGGTTTAGCAGTCAGTTCCATTATCTTTTACAGCAGGGGCACACTATCAGGCTGCTCCTGCTGGCTGCACACTCGTAGGAATTGGCTCTGAGCAGGTATCTCACTGATATCAGGCCCTGCTCACTGCTATCCATGTGACCAGGGCCACCAAGGCTCTGGCTGAAGCACCAACACCTGGCAGAAGCAGGCACAGATTCCTCAGGAACTGCATTGGAGACACTCCTGCTGGGAGCACTTGCCTGTCAACAGGCACCCTGTTCTGACATTCACCACGTAGCTGAGCAGCAAGAGGAAGAAGGCAGGTTCTAAGAGGAAGGAAGAACCATACAGCATGTTCCTAGAGTTGTAGGGACACTTGAACACCACAGATGAGAAGATGTGTTCACTGGCAGCCATCAGCAGGGACGTGATGCTGTAATCCAGAGTGGTCTGCTGGCAGATGCAGAAATTCACTGCCTTATTTAACCTATCCATTTTTTCTGCCTCTCCTTATTTTAAGAAGAGCAAAATCTCCATCAGGAAAGGAAAAAACAGATATAAGTGTCCTGCAGCTCCCACAGCTTTCAATAACTTTGCTTTCAGTTTCTGTTGGTGGTGAGTGAGGCACAGAAACAGCCCTTCAGAGAGGAAAATAACAGTCACTGCACATTCAAGAGGGACCGCAGTTATCCACTCCAGTTATCCACAGCAAAACAATGAAGAGATTTGTTTTTATAAAAGTAGTTTGTATTCGTCTGTAGGCACAGTTTGCGGTGATTGGGAATGGGGCTGCTGCTGAACCTCATCCCTAATGGGCTACAGCTGTGTGAGTCAGGTGAAGAGTGTTGAAGGTAAAGACCTGGAATGCTGAGGGGTTCAGACCAATCACAGGAGGGTAGAGAGGGCACACAGGTGTAATGTATGTAGGATAAAGGGTATAAAGGTTGTACAGAAGAACAACAAAATCAGTGGCGCTTGGAATTATTCATAAGGGCAGTCACATGTTCTCCTTCATTTGTCTACAATGCATTTTAACTAGCAATGGCTTGAACCTCATCATCTTTTCAGTGAGGCACCAGATTCAAAGTGTGACTAAAATGTGAGAAAACCACCCAGAACCATACACAGATTTTTATTCTGCCTTATTTTAAGCTATACAATATGGCTTGTTCTCTTACAGAAGAAAACTCAACTGTAATCCTGTCAACTTTTCAAGATAATCAGTCTAATTTTTTAATAATTATGTTGGAAATTATGTAACTCTTACATTTAAAGTCACGGATTTGTTTGACTTTGCCCTTGACTTTGCCAAGGGGAAGAGCAGCTGTACCTTTTACATGGTTTAATCTTTAAACCACTGACGCTATGGGTCTTGCTGGCCTGACAACCCTCCCCCCCAAAAAAGGGTGTTTGGGAGGTCAGGGATTTTAAAATTCAGAGTTCCCATTTCAGCTCTTTGGGTGGCTGAGAGGATGGCACAGAGGCTCCAGAGCAGGCAGGGCTGGTTTGGGTGGCTGCTGGGCTCACAGCAGATGCACTGTGCCCAGTGCTGAGCTGCTGCTGCTGCAGAAGTAAATGTGCTGCTAGATGAAATGCTTGCCTTGGCCTGGAGGAGCCCTTGCTGTTATGCAGCAGTTAAATACAATGAAATGGCAACCAAAAAAGGATGCAAAAACCAGGAATTAATCAAACTAGGATAGTCTGGCCACATCTCAACTACAGCCAATAGCTGAGTGAGGAGCACAGAGACAGGGAAAGGAAGTTTGGCAATGCCCTCACACACTGTGTGATTTCAGGGATTTGCTTTGTATCCAATACCTTTTATTTTAACCCATGCAGACTTAATGACATGTAAAATATTGTATTGCAAGTGTGCTTAACATTCATTTGAACCTGACATTATCCCCTTTGATGTCCCAAAGATCTGGAAGAGAAAATGTGGATCCTTGGTGTCTCCATCAACTCATGGTCTTGTACATTTTCATCATAGACCTCTCTTTCCCAGGCTGAGGAAACTGTAATATAGACATTCCTCAACTGATGTATACCTTTGGATACCTTCTTTGCTCATGTTGCCACCTGAACTGTTCTCTAGGATTCAGGTATCATTTTTCACAAGAGAGGAAATAGGAAATTTTCCAGATTTCCGAAGTATCGAAGATGCAACTGAATTGCAATTTGCTACAAAGGAGTACTGACTTTTGTTTTGTATTTCCTTGAAATAGTTTCTAGAATTTTTTTTTAATCATCCATGAATTTATATTTTAACAAGATATGGATTATAATAAAAAGCCCTTCAGTCCTTGAGAGAGAACCTCAGCAAGCTCAGAGTCTCAGTGTATATGTGAAGGTAGGATTTGGTTTCACTTTGAGCACCATTTTTTCTATACTGAATTAGTCATGCCATTTTGCTTTCTGGTCAGGCAGCCTAAGAAAGTATCTCTCCAGTTCTTTAAAGCGGCAGTTAATTTTTAAATATAGAGAATAACTTTGCATTATTGGCAAGCATTGTTACCTTGATTTTAACTTAGAGGCAGCTAGAGACAGAGGTTAGCAAACCGTGAAACTAGAACTCGCCATACCTGAAAAAAAATCTTAGCAGGTGCCCCATCTATGGAAGTGTTCCAGAACAGGTTGGATGAGGCTTTAAGCAGCCTTGTCTCATGGAAATTGTCCCTCCCCATGGCAGGGGGGTTGGAATTGGATTGTCTTTAAGGACCCTTCCAGCCAAAACTTCTTTGATGATTCTGTGATTCTCTGTCAGCATGGTAAAAAAAAAAAAAAAAGACACTAGGTGAAATTGCTGCAAGGACACATGCTGAAAAAGACAGGGATGTGGGCTGTCTCCAAGAACCATTGGAGAGGCAAAGGACCAGAGGCAGCTCTCTGGAACAGATTACGACCACACAGGGGTAAGCATAGAGCCAAGAAACCCTGCTACTTCTCTTTCTGAGCCTAATTTTAGCAGTGTTTTATTTCTCTGCAATAAAATACAATTTCAGAGACAAGCTTCTTGGGAAAAGGGAGGGGAGCTCTGTACGAAAAAGGATTAACCCTCCTCCAAGAAAACATGTTTTCAGTAAATATTCACAGAGTGGTGGGTGAGGGAGGAGAGACCACCCTAGTTGGGAAGTGGGGGAGAAGCTGTGCAGGAGTGGCCAGGGTGAGCCCAGCTGGTGGCAGCTTTGGGAGCTGGGGGGCAGCCCAAGGGGGCTCCTGGGTGTGAGGAGCCCCTGTTCTCTTCTCCCAGAGCAGCTCTTTCTTGCCCTCTAAATTAACACTTGTCTGGTCACAACAGCTGCAAAGCATTATATGGAAAGTACTCAGAAAAACAGCTTTCTGTTAAAGCACCCAGAATTCCAACTTAATGGTTGTTTTTACATTGATTTGCATTCAATTTCATGTCTTCCAAGGGGGCATGGGAACAATGTGAGAATTTAAAAGATGGACATTTTTAGAACAAAATGTTATTTTTTTAAATTTGAAACATCTTTCTGCTTTGAAATATTCTTTATTAAAATGAAGAGGTCAGCTAGAAACAAGTGGACTTTTTAAATATTTTATGTTCTCCTTGACATTTTAACTTCTTTCATTTGCAGATGAATAATTCTCAAACATTTTCTAGGTAGAAAAAGCTGTAGTCTGAGCTAATTCTGTGGTTCAATAAATTGCATAATACTGGTCATAAATGCAGCATGTATAAGTGTGTGTAAGCACACTGAAGGTCTTTACATATTGTGCAGATCTCGTCTTAGTTATGTTAGTATTTCCTTACAGTAGGTTATTTTATTTTTTTTTTCCTGGAACTTTTTCTACTTGTTCAGAATAGCCAAAGACTTGTTTTGTTTCCTGTAAGTCGTGCTCCTTCCAGCTGTTACATCCAAGGCCCATCCAGTCCTAAATTCCTTCCATTAGTCTTATAAAATCTCAACTCCCTCTTCATAGTAATACCGTAGCATCTTGTGCATTCATGGTTGCAATGGAAAAGAACACCTCTGCACTGGTTTTCTGTTTATAAAAACTGGGCTTGCTTCTTCAGCTGAAAGAGATGTTAGCTGCATTTCTCCTGTTCAGAAAGACATATGGATAATAAGACTTTTTATTCTAGGAAAATTCTTGTAATTCCTTTTGTCTCATTGCGAGTGAAATTAATGATTAACGTGTTGGAGGTCCTGTCCACAAGCAGATCTGCACCTACCCTCCAGGTGGGCTGGCCTCCCCCAGAGGCCCATTGCCTCACTTTGTGAAACTGAGGAAGTTATTCTGACTTTATGGTTTAACCAGCCTTCTTACAAGTTTGGGAAGTGTCACACAGCTCAGTGGCACCACATAAATCATTAATAGTACTAATACCTAGTAGAACAGCAGCCTGAGAAGTAGCACTGTGCCTGGGCCTGCACAGCTTACAAGCATCTGTGTACATTATACTGCTATTTTAAGGCATTACATTTATTAGCAGTTTTTGGCTGAAAATGAATTTTAGTGGGCAGGAAGGAAACGGGTCTGGAAAACCAAGCATGGCTCTGAAGGAGGCTCTGACGGGTGAGCTCTGGTACAGAGTCACATAAGCCATGGCACTAATTGTCCCTTGCCAATATCTACTGCTGCTCTTTTAACACTGTGGGTGCACTACAGGTCTCATTTCTGTATGGGGAAGGTCCTGTGTCCCAGACCAAATGTCCCACAGCAACCAGCTGCATCAGGGTTTTACCGTTCAATCTGCAATCTATATGAGCCATAAATAAATCTGTGTGATTCTTTAATGCTGTCTGCAGATTCAATGACAAATATTTGCTGAACTTATAAGGAAATATATGATAGAAGCATAGGATTAGAAATGTTTTATGAGGAAATTAAGCAGCCTTGGTGAGGCAGATTACAGTTAGGACCAATCAAGCAAATCACCCTGGGTAGTTAACTAGCCAGTTCTAAGAAAGAAAAGCTCAGTCTTTTTCATGTACCATGGAAAATGAAATACCATAACATTACTTTGCAAATTTAAATGTATTAAACCCAAAATATTTCTATACTCTTATTATAGATGTTCTATATTGCATGTGTCCTTGCTTTCTTCAGGTTATACCACCACACCTTGCTGCCCTGGAATTGCTAAATAGTTTAAGAGTTCACAGAGTCATAGAATCACAGAATGGTTTCAGTTGGAAGAAATGTGAAAAGTCACCCAGCTCCAACCCTCCTGCCAGGTTCTGGGAGCCTTGCACTAGACCAGGGCACTCAGGGCCCCATCTAGTCTGGTCTTGAACACATCCAGGGATGCGGCAGAACCTCGCTGGGTGATCTGTTCCAGAGCCTCACCACCCCCACAGTAAAGAATTTCTTCCTGATATCTAGTCTAAATCTGCCTTCTTTCATGTTAAGGGCATTCCCCCTTGTCCTAAGGTTTGATCTGTTCCACTCTGTGTGGGCGAATATGTGTGTCCAAATGGTGGCTGTTCATGTGTACAAAACATGCTCTGTACTTTTCCATTCAATGAATCCTTCTATTTTTGAACTTGAACAAATTAACTAGTTCTTTAGTTCATGGTAGTACACCACTGTCTCCAGTTTCCCATCTCAGGTTCCTTTGCTGCCGAACTTTTGTTGCTTACAGAATTTTTTCTAACAGTAATGCAGCCCAAGAATTGAGACCCTAACCTTTTCAAAACTGTCAAAAAATTGAAAAGTTTCTGGCTCCTGATCCTCAGCCTCCCTTGCTCATATATTTTTTCTAATCAATCTATTCCTTAGCTACAGAATACCCAAGCTGTTTCAGCTCACCACAACTGTACAAGCTGTGTCAGGCTCGCTGGTAATCATGTCTGGCTTGTATTAAGGGCTGAACTCTATTACACTCAACAGCACTTGTGTGTGCACTTTTTTTTAATGGAAAGATATGATTCAAAAGGAAAGAATGATATATGGGACATAAGGAGAAAATATTCCCAGTTGCCTATATTTTATGTTTGCAGTAACTTTCCAAGTCTCTTGGTCTACCTTCCTTTATTCTGTAATGTTCAAATACTCCATCATCATTGTCATTTTATTTGCCTGGCATTTGCAGTTGTATTTTATAGCATTATTGGACATCTTCTATTCCTCTGGCTTCCATAAAGGTAGAGTTCTTCAAGTGCCATCTCAGGGACTCTGCTCCTCTGCCCATTTTCCCATTGCTACCAACCTGCAGTGGGGTCCACCAGAGGAAAGGCCACAACAGACACAGCAATTGAAAGAATACAATTACTTTACTTGATCAAAATAAGGGTTACGCCATATAAAAAAGGACAAGCATGAGAGAAGTGAATGCAGTTCTAGCCTACAATTAATAGTAAAGGTTTACCATAACTGGTGTAGCATCTTTACTAGGCCACCGAGAAACTTGGCCTTCCTTAGCATGTCCCAAAGAGTTCAGCTCCTCATCCCAAGGACAGTCCTGTTCTTTAAGGATAAAAAGAAATGCATGTGCTGATCACCTATTCCCTTTGCCACAGGGCAAATTCATCTAGCTTACTCTCACAACAGTGTGGCAGTGTAGGGAGTTTTCTATGCACCAATTCTCCTCAAGTTTTCTTCAGTAGCATTTCCTGTAGGCATATCCAATGGTGCCAGCTTTCCTGGTGTTCCTCACTTCCTATATTACAGTTTTGATGAAGACAAAGTGGGAAACCAGGGTTTTTTTCATGATTTTAGAAGTGTTCCAACTCCTTGAAGAATGCCTTCCAACTGGAGGTAGGTATGAAGCTAGACTGAGTATAGAATGTTTGGTGAAAAAATGTATGTCAATATTTTGGGGACAGTCATAAACTCATATATACTTACTATGGATTATTCTTCATGGTAACAGAGCCCTGGAGGTTGGAGCAGGACAGTTTTCCTCTTGATTGTCCCAGGGTCAGTTGGGAAACCAGTGAAATCATTGATGGTTTTGGACACAAGTCAAAGGGGAAAAAGATCACAACATCATGCTAAATGTCTTATACAATAATGCATTTCAGCTAGCAATTGTTCTCTGCATCCTAAATTTCTGGAAAATCATCATAAATATTATGAACCCTTTATCAGCTTGAAGAACCTGGCAGGAAAGGTAGAATCTGGGGAAATGTAAACTTCAGCATGCATTTCACTGAAAGAATGCACTCACATATTGTGTAGCTGGGTCCAGTCTCCCGCCTGCCTGAAGCAGAGAATAGTTTTGTTCCTTACTTGAGAAGGTCCAGGGCTCTTATTTGAAGGCTTTGACATTATTTTATTCAAGGCTGAACTGGTTTGGAAAACATTCTCTATACTGATGACAGTACAGACATATCCAGCACTGGATTGCACAGCCCTTCTGCTGCAGAGAGCTCCTGGAGTCAGCTGCCAAGAAAGAACAGAAAATGACATCTTGGCTTCATTAGCTCAGTCTGACTTACCAGCCTGAAGTTACCCTACTGATTTTAACAGACTAGCCAGAGCAAAAGGATTAAAGTTAGACAAAAGTATGTATGATCCCAATTGAGCCATTTGCAGACCAAATAAATGTGAATTTGATGTCCTGGTGCAGAAACACAGCTCTTTTCCAAATTCTATATGCTTTCAAAGACTAAGAAAATGCTTTTCATCAGTGGAAAATACATAGACCAACAGAAGAATGTGATGCATTTCAGACACATAACTCTTCAGACTAAGCTTTCATCTTACATGGAATGAAGTAATGTGCTCCTTCCCCTTTGCTTCTTTGAGTCATAATGATGTATATACCATAGATAGACATTTTTTGGCTGGACAAAAAAAAATCATTGAAAGAATGTAAGAACCAGATTGCACTTCCACCCTCAAACACATACACTACTACCTCTGGGCCGAATTGCCATTCACTTTGTTCAGAATACAGTGAATTAACTTTGGACTAAATTAGACTGCAGTCCTGAAAAGAAACATGCATGACTGAACAGCAGCCATTGAAGAGAAATTGAGTGAAGTCAGCAGGGTCTCAGAAGAGCACAGGATCCCATCCATATGCAACCAGTTCTTGGATAGCCACTTTTTCCTGTGGCCACAAATGCAGAAAATGAATATTTTCAGAAATGAAAACAAAATAAGAATGGGAATAGAGGCATGTGCCAGAAACACCTCAGTTTTTCACTCCACTTAAAACAGGGAGCGAAAAACAACTTTATGGCCTCCAGCAGCAGAGTGACTTTTAGAAAGTTGTTCAGTTACCCAGTCTAGATGAACCCAGTGCTAAATGCTTCTGCCATGGACACAGACCTCACTGAGGCTGCTCCTCTCCTGCAGTTCAGACAAAGGAAGCAAAGGTGAGGAGAGCATTCTCTCCTGCACAAGCAAGAGTGGAGGAACACCACCTTTCTCCAGCCCTCCCACAAGCCAGAAGAGCTGTCGGGCTTATCCCATTTACCTGTTCTTCCTCACTGCACTTCCTAGTGAAGCAGGAAACAAGGACAGATTGGATTTTTCAGGGTTCTCCACCTGAGGCCTCAAACTGTTTCTTTCATATGACACAGACACTTCTAGCCAACACCTGATTGCCCATGCCACATTACTGATGGCATAGAACAATGTGTTCTTACATTTGTTTCAAAATCAAAATCAAAAAAAGTTACAATTCTTGGTAAGGAATGAGAGAGACAAGAATGGAAAAAAGAGTGGAAACAGAACCACTGGATAGGCCCTTTTTAAAGGTTCTGGCCTGGAAAAGAATAACTAAGGATTCTTTTCATATCTAAAATACAGCACAGTTAAGGCTTAGTTTGCTTCTTTGGTTGCCCAATCTGAATCAAAGTCACATCTGTGCAAGTGGAATTCAGAGAACCATGTAATGACAGTCATATACACATAAATCCTTAGGAGATGCAAACCAAGCACAGGCTACAAAACCCCTGGATGCACACTTTATGCTGCAATGGGTCTGGTCCCTCACTGAGGAGGGTCAGGCTGCTGCATTTCATTTCCCTTTACAGTATCATTGCACACACACTATTCATTTGCTGCCTCAAGAAACAAAGAAGCTGCTTTACGACCTGGCTGTGAGCATGGGCGGCTTTTGCAACCACCTCTTTCCCTTGTCACTGCTGGAACAGTGCAGGGAAGTGTAGTGTAAAAGAGAGCTAATGTGAAAAACCATTACCTTAATTGCTAATCTCTGCAGTTTCATTTGTCAGCTACACAAATCCCATGCTAGAACTTAGAGCCACACTACAAAGCAGACAAAGAATTGCAGGCACTTCTTAAGTCTTCCAGACTACAGGGTGGCTTCCTGGTTAGCAATAGCAATAACAAATCGACACAGGGCAAATGTGCATAGACATGAAATAAACTCCAGATTTCTTGGTGTTCCGTGGCAAATAATAGTATCACCTAATATTGAAAAACTAACTGTCTTTAAAATTGAACATAAGCCAACAGCTATTTTTGCACATGTTTATGTCATCACAGTGCAAAGGCAGAAATAAAGAGATTTCCATTATCCACAGCCTGTCACAGTTCAGCTGCTTTCAGCCAGCATCACTACCAGCATGGAGCTGCACGGCTGATACTCCCCAGGCTCAGCTCCCTCTGCCTCAAGAAACAAAGTGAGTTGAAATAGACAATGATCCACCTCACATGTCTTTGGAAATTAGGGAAAAAGGGAAGGTATGTCTTGAAGGTGTTCCAGGTTCTTAGGTGAGCTGAGTTACTGTCTGAAGGCTCTCATAATCCAGTAACCATGCATGGATCAGAAATAAACTGGGTACCTATATCTTTGCTCAGATAAAATGTAGCAAATTTCATCTAATAAATCCAGGCATTGGAGACTGCAGTAGGGCTTATCTACATGAAGACAGTGCTCTGAACTGACTCAGGAGCTGGAACCTAGTGAAAATATTTGGACCTATTCACTGAAGATGTTTAGACAAGGAAAGCTCACCATATTTCAAAATGTAGATTTGCAGAAGGCTTAACAGGACTAATGTAGATAACATACATCTAAGTGGTATAAAGAAGAGGAAGCAAAGGTTTGTAGTTTGAACCAAGTGCTGATAAACATAATTACACTAATTATCAGGAAAAATATTTAAATAAAAGAAAAACAGCTTTTCCATAGAGATAATTAAAATGCTTTTATTTAGCAAATGTACTGAAGAATTATTTTTCTGTAAAAAATACAGGTATGCCCCAATTCCACAGAACTTCCATTCTCTTGTATAGCTATGAATTCTTGAAATTAGTTTAATGAACAGAGGGGAATATATGTGGAGATGTCAAACTTATTTTTGTCATAAACCGCATGATTCCATTTACCACTAATCCCCAAATAATTGACCTGGGGCCACCAAGAGCTTGCAGAACCCTTGCTGCTGCTTTATAGAGAACAGGCTGTTCACAAAATGTTAACTGTCCTCTTTCTAGTCCTGTGAAAAGAAAAAATACATCAAATACTTTCTTAATACATATTTTTCCATACTGGCAGTTGCTGAGGTTACCACAGGATTGCTTTGGTTCTTTGTATTTTTCAAAATTACATATGGAAGAGCAGTGATCTAGGACATTATTTCCCTACTAAGACGTGCTTCAAACTATAGAAAAGTTTCTTGAAACCCTGCCTTGTAAAATGGAGAACAGATCCTACAGAATTCAGCATTCTACAGTCTACACTTGGCTAAAATGTAATTTTTTTTTTCCTGAGAATTGCGTTCTGTTCTACTTTGAATTAACCCCATATTTGCCTTCTACTACTGCCTACTGGTGATGTGCCTCTCGCTTGGCAAGCACTGACATGATTGTCATTTTCCCACTGTGCCAGATTATAAAGCCTGGAGGAGATGACACAATGTAAGGGTCTGCAATTATGACACAGGGGTGTCCCATATTGAGCCATTCTTTGGTTTGGCAGAGAGAAATGAAGTCTAGTGCTAAGATCTGCCTCATATACATATGTTTGAATGTCCTCGTCTTAGGAGAATGTCCAGAGACATCCCTAGCAGCCTGAAATGAAAACTCACTACATGCAAATCAAATTCTTTATAAAAAAAGACCTTAGAAACAAATCTATCAAGAGGGCTCTTCTCACCAAAAAATTAATTACAACTTTACATTACTGAACTCTGATGAACAAAGCATAACATTCCCTCAGATGTGAGGCCCAACTCAAAACACAAAGGAGGAGTACTTATTAAGGACTCTTTTTTCGGAGATATTCATTGCTTGCCCTATTCTTTAATCCCTTCTGGTCTGAAAACAATCTTTCTTTCTCCAGATGTTTTTGGAATGTTTCAGAAAAAAAAAAAAAGATAAAAAAGAGAAGATATAAACTTTGGCCCTATTAGGGTTAATGCTTTTGCATAGACATATATGACCATAAACTGGTCAACTAGTGGAGGTCTTCTGCTAACATTGTGACTGAGAACAGGAAGAATACAGCCACAATAATATACAGCTGTCTACTAAAAGTATTGCATACAGACATCTTTGGCCATGAAGTCTCTTGGCCTTCTGGAAATATGTGAGCTGCATTGCTAACATGACAAAAAAAATAGCAATGTTGAGAATCAGAAAGAGGCGAGTATAAGAAGCTGATATTGATGGGGCACTTCGAGCAGTCGCCACCATCTGTGCCAGCCCCGATCGGCCTTTGATTGACATCCCGGTCTTGTGCTTCACATAAGTGATATCTGCAAAATCCAGAAGATCTTTCATTTCCTCATCTTCGTCTACAGGCAACTCTTTTTGTGCTTGAGTCTGTGCCTTTTGTCGCACTTTTCTTTCATTCACCTCAATTTGTGCAAAAATGTCAGGAACGGCATCAACAAATTTGTAGCCTTTGGCTACCTTTCTGTTTTTCTTCGCTCTGCCACGCTGCTGCTGCTGCTGCCTCTGTGAGATTGCAAATATCCTGTCAATGGCCTCCTCTGTCTGTCTCTTATCTGAAAACCTCAGCAGGCGCTCTGCAGTCTTCCTAAAGCTGGCCGTGTTGCGTACACGAGACAGGATCTGCTTCTCAAGCTGCTGGAAAACGGGCTTAAAATGCTGCAGGTTCCTCTCCACGATCCCTACGTAGTCCTTCACTTCTGGCACCGTGGAGCTCCGAATGGCAGAGGCTCGGTCAAAGACAATTTTCTGGCGGTCTGCAATAACCTGTGCAAAGGCAGAGCGGGAGCCGTCCTCGACGGGCCACAGGTACACGGCGTAGGCGTGCTCGCCAGTGGTCACAAAGACGTCCAGCTGCGGGGAATCTCCACGCACCGTGAAGCTCTGCACATCCACGGAGGGCCCAATGAAAAGGTAAATGGCCCTCGTGACGGGGTGCCGCAGCAGGGTCGTTACATTCACGTAGTTTGTTCCATTGTAGGGGTAGCCCCGCGGATACATCCTCGAGGCAATGGTGGCTTTCTCACTGTGGCCAGTGTCGTCCATCCAGTACATCTTATAGATCCCATCACGGTGCCTAATAAAGGCCCCGTGGACATCATCAACAACTGTTTCTTCAAAAGGCACATCCACATTGTGGAAGAAACTGGTCGCTGCCTCTAGGGGGCTGTCATCTTCTAGGTGGATTTGGTCCACTAGCAAGAGAAGCTGGGGATGGAGAAGTATGAGGTTCCGCTGCAATTTTCTCAGCTTCAGTTTGGGATTGTATGCACCCACTCCTTCTCCCCTGATAAAAACCACCCCGCTTCTCTCCGTGGCGGCAACCACTCGTCCCTGACAGTCGCCTGCCATGTCGTGTTTATATTTAAGCCACTTTGAGGAACAGTCTTCTGTAATCTGCCCTTCCCATGGGGAGAAGCAGCTCTTAGACACAGCAGGGGAAAACATCAACACATTATTAAAAAAAGTATATTTTGGCCCATACAGGGCTTCTGTAATGAAAGGTACGCCATTGGGAGCAAAAGTAAAGGAGTTCTGGTCTGGGTGTTCATGGCCAGCATTAAAGTTCCTCCACCCCTTGATCCACTCTTTGTACTTGTTCTTATGAACAATATCATATATTGCACGTCCTCCCAGCTTTCCTGACTTGAAGGAAAGGAAAGGCCTGTTGATTTCAGCTGGCAAAGCACTTCCATAAGTTACCACTCCCCAGTCCTCAAAATAATGCAGCTTAGGAACCCCATAGTCTGGTGGAGGTACAGAGCGCAAACTTGCATCGTACCTGCAAAAAAAGATGAGAAAAATGGGGTTAAAAATCACTTGACTAATTCCACTATCAGCATTTGTACAAAACTCCAAAAAAACCAAAAATTCAGTATTTACATCAAGGAGTAAGCCAACAATATAAAGCCTGCAGTTATGCTTCCTAATCATACAACTGTAATTATTATTCATCATACTAATCCCTATACAAATTTGTTGTGTGCTTTTTATGGAACAATAGCTGAAAGCATCTGCTCTGCATTTAAAGCAAGCAGTCCTTCTGCAGTTCAAAAATAAGAGTACCACTAATTTCAAACTAGCCATGTTTTGTCCTATATAGTCATAAAACTACTGACCATAGCACAGATCTTTAAAAAGGCGGATTAGACCAGGCTGCAGACACTGCCTAGACATCAGCATTTGTGCCTATTTAGCAACTGCTTAACGAAGAGAAGCAGAGTATCTGTTTCCCCAAAATGATGATTAAAGAAGTCTGTAGTCTTCAAACAGAAGAGGTAATAAATTAAAAATTAATGAAAAGGCATTATAAAGGATAAATATTTATTATTTGTATCAGTTAATGTATGTTAGTTTCTTTCTCCAAACTAGGCTAAGAAAAATTTTCGTGGTTTTTCTTGTATAAATTGTAAGATAAAAGACATTTTGTTTAAAAAGAAGCCTTAATTCCAGAAAAGGTTGAAATGATTATGATTTTATCTATGGGAGTTAAAACAACAAAAATAAAACAAAACCAAACAACTTAACCTTCTGGCATTGTTTTTCAATAACCAAATAAACAAAACCATATTAAGCCCACTAACATTTCTGTTAGACAGTTCTGAAATCAGATTTATTCTTCCAGCTAACCAGGAGCTTCTCACAGCCCCTGGACAGTCTCAGAATTTCCATGAAGACACAGGAGAAAACAGTGATGGGATGAGGTTGTAGAGGAGAGATTCTGTATTTTGCAAGTAACAAGAGGAAGGCTGCTTGGAGCCTAACAAACATACACATCATAAGTGCAAACCAACAGGTGTTCAATCAGATTTTTCTTGCGAGAGAGAGAGAGAGCTACACTGACTCCTTGAAGATATACTTGTTAGCTCCACAAATTAAGAGAATTCATATGTGGATCTAAAGCTTCTTGAGTCTTCTAATTTCTTACTTTTAGTAGATTGACATAGAATTTAGCACAGATGTAAACTGCATGGAAAAATATCCATCTAGCCATCTACCATGGCATTTTTTCCAAGCATAACCTGCAAATTAGTGTGCAAATCTAGTTAACAGTAATTAATTGCTTGGATGATTTAGCTTTTAAAAGGAAGTTTATATTGTTTTACAGAACTTTTGAATGAAAACGATGCTTTAAATATTCACCTAACTCATTATAAAAGAACACAACAGAATTAAACCTCAATAGAATAGACCAATTAAACAAAGACTATATACAGGCAAATTTTCAGTTCCTTTGGAACAGCCTGTATTCTATGAAAGCAGTAGACAGTGGAAAGAAAACATAAAACTAGATGCAGGGCAAGACCAGGGTGTCACTGTGGGACATGCAAGGACACACACAGACACTCTTGGTGAAGAAGGTTAAAAACTATTTATTAAAACATCTGACTCTAAATTTATAGTATTTCTACAAAGATAAGGGATTGGAGAAGAAGGTTGACACCTCTCCCATCCCATAGGTCATGACAACTGTCCATCAGTTGTTCTTTACACTAAGAGAAACTATGAACAACAACTTTGTTGATAACAACACCCGTGTGTGAGAAACAACTAAGAATTATGAAAAACATCAAAAAATTCAGAAAACTTGAAAAACGAGGGCGACATCAGGGTGTTCCCTGTGCAACCCACACTGTGCATCTGTGCAATGTGAAGAAGTTCTTTTGTGCCTCATGACCCTGGGTGGCACACAGACAGCCTGAGCGCGGCCTCTACGGTGCACATCTAAAGATAATGAATTATTACTAACAGCAAACAGCTGCCAGGTTCCTTTTGAGCCCACTCTTTCCCTTTCATACCAGAGGAATTCAGTGTGGAGAGTGCACCACCTCTGCCCTTTGGATGGTGTGCCCGGGCCCTCCACCACTCGGTTCCTTCTGATCTGCTCTGCCAGCCAGTTCCCACTGCCATTGCGCATGACAAATTTGTCGAGAAACACCAGCTGACTCTCCGGCCCGTAGAACCAGTTATAGTTGGAGTCTGCAATGGCCACAGTTCTCTGGAACCCTTGGGGAAAAGTGGAAAGGAATGTGAGAAGGAATAAATAAGCACACAAAGATGCTTTTGAAGAGCGTGACGGCGAAGCCAAGCGGCGCAAACAGAAGCAGCCTTTTCATATGTTTACAGACCTGCTAGTCAATGAGCCGTAAATAGGTTACACAGGAGCGGTTTCCTTCTGCTGCAACTAACTTAAATATTCACCTTTCTTCTCTGGCTTTGGGCTACAGACAGCCAAAGTGCTACACAAAATGTAAGATGCAATCCACTTCCTCTCCTCACTCAAGTCTGGCAAATGTAACTTTCCCTTTACAGCTTTTATGCTTTTATGTAAATCTACGCTCTCCAAACGAATAATTGAGAGGTGCCCCTGAATAACAAAATAATCAGCTTCACCTTGAAACCACCAGCGTGAGTTCATTTTGCTCTTAGGAACCTCACCCCAAAGGATGCCTGAGATCCCACATGGAGTCATTACAATTCCTTATGTGCCTGGGCTGGCATACTAAAGCTGCATTCAGCCCCCTTACATACATGGATAGACCTGGGGTTCCAAGAGAGTTGTCTAAGTTTTTTTAACTTGGAATTTGAGCAATAGAAGTTCCTAATGAAGTGTCCTGCAAATAAGCAACACAAACTGAAAGAGGGTAGACCTAGTTTAGGTATAAGGAAGAGGTTCTTTCCTGTGGGGATAGAGAGGCACTTGAAGAGGTTGTGAAGCTGTGGATACTCCACTCCTGGCAGTGTTCAAGGCTAGGCGGGATGGGGCTTAGAGCAACCTGAGCTAGTGGAAGGTGCCCCTCATTAATAAGCAGTGATAAACAAGGATGTTACTCTTTTGATGACTGCTGAAGGTAAAATCCAAGGAAACAGTTATTTTGAAAAAAATCCAAGCAGAGTGCTGTTTTAAAATGGCCTATTTAATGTACGAAATTTATTGGTGCTTCAAAAATAAAGAGATTCATCTTCGTTTACCCAAAGGACCTACCTGGCAGGACAGTCCTGTACATAAATGCAAAGTGCTGCTTGAGCCAGGGGTGGTTGAAGTGATTGATGTCAAAATGCCTTTGGACAAGAAACATGTACTGAAACAGTGATCTGGTTGTGTAGCTGCCATATGCCACCCCTTCATAGAGGGAGCCATCTGTGACCTCCTGCAGCAGGACTACTGACTTCTCCATGATTGCCAACACTTGCTTGGTCCACAAGTAAGCTTCCTGAAGGTAGCCTGAAAGAAAAAGACAATGACAAAACTAATTTCAACACAGCACAAAAGTTCACAGATGGTGCTGTCTGTATTCCCTCAGTGGGATCCTTCACAGCAAGGAATCTGCAGTCCACGGGTCTAGAATACAACCTACTGCTGCAGCATCCCTCTAGGGTGAAAAATAAAATACTGTATTTAAACACAGCAAAGCAAGGCCACATGAGCATGGGAAAAATCTATCAAACACCTTTTGCAAATAATATGGTTTACAACTTAAAATTTCCTTAACGCATTTACGACGTGTAAAAAAGGGAAGAGCCAAACCAAGACTATTTATTGAATTTCAAATTAAAATTGTGTGAAAACAAGCCAATGGCCCCACTAGAGGGCTCCAATAACATAACAATTCTAATCAGTCATTTTTCACTGGCAGGATCACCAGCATGGTAAGGAGATCCACAGAGACTAAAAAAGTAAGAAAGTTCACATTTGAGCTGCAGTTAACTGATATTCTACTATTTTAATACCTGCTCTGTTCTACTTGTATTTTCAGTTTGTTGTACAACCTAAAGGGTTATCCAAATAAAAGCCTTGGCAATTTTGGAAGAGCTTTGCATGGGTAATTCCTAAAGTAGATTTCTCAATTCCAGAATAAAATTAATCTTCCAAGCAGATAAATTCTCAGCCTCCACATATACAAGCCCTAAGCAATTTTAATTTTTCTAAAGAAAAGTATTTTAGAGATTTTACTATTTTGGTCTTCTCTACACAAATCAAGACCTGGGAACAGGTCACAAGAAACCTTCTCAGAGCCTTTCTGCTTTCACTAACCACAAGCACGAGGGCCTCAGCACAACATTTATGTGTTACAGAAGCCAGCACGTGGAACTCAGCAGAGGAAAGGCTACGTGCCTTCTCTTATTTTCTTTTGGATTGAGTAGCAAGAGAGGTAGGACTAAACAGAGGTCAACTGCCTTGTGCTTCTACATGGCAACTTAATGTTCTCCCAGCTCAGAGTGCCTGGACACAGGTTTAACCAGACTTAATTCCACCCTACAGCAAAGCCCAGCTGGCACATGTTACACCCCACTACGTGGTGAAGCAGAGCCTGCTGAATGAAGCACATGTGCCAGGCAAAGGGAGGAGGAGCTACATTCAGTCCTTTTACTCAGAGTATTTAATCTCATTGCCACCAACACTGTATTTATACTCAGCAGAGTGATGAGTAATTCAGGCATCCTACTAGTCAAGGCTGCCAAATCCTGCTCAGTTAACAGAGACAAAAAAAGTAAAAAATAGCAGTGTCCAAGCAAAACAGACAACCTGAGTCTAGCACAGTACTTTGAACACTTGGCTGAAGAGAAAACTGTGATGGGGATGGCCTGAGCAACAGTGGCAGTGGTACCACTTATTTCCACTTCACTCACAGCTATTAAGACACTCTTTCATTACTCTTCATGGAGTAGGCAGCACGGTGGTCAGTCAGAATAAAATCCTGAATGTTTCCACTCCTGTTTTCCCTTGTGACATAAAAGGGAAGCTAGTTTTTGACTGCTGCAAGAATGTTCTTTGCCATGGTTCAGCACAGTGCCTTTGCCACTGTAATGCATTACTATTCTGCTTACTTAGGGCATATCTGTGCTGTAATGCTTCACTTGTACCACACCAAAATAATAATAATACATTGAAATGAAAAAAGTAGAAGACTCAACACCCTGTCAGGCTACATGACAAACCAGAACAAATCTCACCTAAATGTAGCAGTTTGTAAACCAGGTATCTATATTAATATCAAGGCCTTACTCAAGTTTCTATTTTGAACACCTGAGTTTCTAAGTGCAAAGACTTTGCCATATGCACATGCCTAGAATTAGCTTCAATTAGTTTCATTTTTCATTCCTATGAATGCAACATTTCCTATGAAGGCAACATTTGCATTCTTTTAAATTGGCTACTCTAGTCTCTACAAGCTTCAATAGCTGAATTTTGTTTAAACTTATTAGTTGGAATCTAAACTTTCTTTGACAAAGGTCTACACTGGGATACATTATTTGCAACTGCTGTGTATCTGATACAGAAGCATAATATGTTCATTTCTTTTCTCTCTCCTTTTTTTTCCTCTTCAGATTATTTTCTTTCATATTGGAATTGCAATTTGTTGTTTTTTTTCATTTTAGACTAACAGAAAAACCTCATTTAAGCTCCTATTTAAAAACAGTTGCCTATATCAAAACAACAGAATTTTAATTTAGAAATATACAGTCTGTTTTGACCCATTTGCATTTGAAATATTACCACTTTTTTTTAAATTGCTCAAGAATTCATTAGTTTCCTGTTTTTTTCCTTTCTCCTCCCCTCAAACACCATCATTTTAGTGAAAAAAATATTGTCCAGCTTTGTCATGTTTTCATTGTTTTTCACAAGGCATATTTATGGTCTATACCTTAATGAAAAGCAGAATCATCTTGCAAACTGCCAGTTTTCTGCACCAACAAGGCTTAAGGAAGGATGGAATTATATGAAATTTAGCAAACCCACTGAATAAACAAGGCTTGAGTCTTCAATTTGTGGAAGGCAAGACAGGAGGATAGGGAGTAACTTTCACACATACTCTTGATGCTTTCCAACACATACACATCAGTCAGAGTGTTTGTTTTGACAGGCACTTAGCAAAAAATGACCCTCCAAACACACTAGGTGCCACAGCTTTTTGTAACACTTCTTTGGGCACTTGGAAGCCCCAGTGATGTGCAGATGTGCCTGTGTTTGGCAGGGCTGAGCAGCTTGGCAACACCATCAGCATCCAGAAACTAGATTTTCCTTGACTTGCAGTGCATAAGTATTGAGCATCATGCATTCAAAATACCTCTGGCACATATAAAATAATCACCTGATGAAATACTGATTCATTCTTATAAAAGTAGGAGTTGGCTCCATGACTTTCATCTGTCAGCTGAAGTATCTCTGGGGTTTAAAGTCAGGATTGCTTACCTGCTTTCTGTCTCACTTTGTGACTTGCATTCTACAGGAGGAACAGGGATAGCCCCTTGACAGAGCAGGCAAAAGCTACTGGCCAGGGTATTCACCTTGGAAATGGGAAGGCTAGTTTTATGTCCCCAAAGCAAAGAAGAAGAGGAAACCTGGCACAAATATTGGTTGTGGGGTGCAATGGCAGAGTTCAGAGGGAAAAAAGCACAGCCCTGTGTATCTCCATAGAAGAGGCTTTTGGAAGAAAGGCCCTAAGCTGTGGTACTTGGGTGGATAAAGTTACACTTTTCCAGCTCCCCCAGGCAACAGGACAGAAGTCTTGAATAAAATTCCAGGTTATCCTGTTGTCTGGCTCCCAGGTCAGAGCACTGGGTGTTTCTGACTGCTGACTTTCACAATGCTTTGTGCGAGGAGGCCAAGCGCATCATTCTACATTGATAATTTACTCTGAAAGACATGGTCCATGAATCAGGACTGGACAAACTGTACACAAGGGGTGAGGTATGAATTTCTGAATCACTTAGAAAACTGAACTTACGTGCACACACATCATGCCTTGTACATCTACCCATAGACTTTTGTCCTATTCAGTAAATTAAATTTTACTAAGCAGCAAAAGACCAAACACAATACTGCTGTACACTCACAAGTATTTTTATCAAATCCTGAACTTTGCTGCATAAGTGGCTGATTTGAGTTGATACACTTCAGAAAAAAACATTCCTATGGCTTAGCACATACCTTGATTCATCAGAACCAGGCTCCCAGCCAGCAGGGCCACACAGTTGGTAGGCTGGTGGTTGTGGAGGTACTGGAAACCCCATCCACGTCTGTATGATGTTTCATACATATATCCTGAGGCATTGGCAATTACTTCAAGAAACCTCTCCTGTTGAATCTTGCTAAGGTAGCTGTACAAGAAGTCGTAAGCAGTGGCAAAACCAACCAAGGAGTGAGCAAGAGGGACTTCATCCCAGGGGGCATCCTTCACTAGCCTGTCAATAAATAAAGATGGCAATTAATTGAGTTTCACCTACTTAGTTTTCTCCCTTACTGTACTGTGATATGTATATGACTTAAAATCTCCAAAGTCAGATGATTCATGTTGAATTTTAACCTAGTAGTAAGCTACTTACCAAGTCTCTAAACTATTTTTTCCTAGCCGAAGTATGGACAACATCAATCTTCAAAGCTCATAAACTTTATTAGAAAGTTGCTAAATATTAGAAAAATGTTTGAAATATTCTGGGTTTTTCAAGGAAAAAGATAGAATACTGACTGTACAGAAGTGAAATCTATTCATCTGAAGAAAGAGTCACGTAATTTTTGTGATAAAGTAACATTTACCTTCTGTAACAAACAACCTTCTGTAACAAATCTCTTTTCTTTTCCAAAAGAGTCACTTGATGATAAATGGTGCCTATGAGACCAAAGCTGTCTTTAAAGCAAGTATATATAGTTAAACAACTCACTATACTCTTTTTTCATGTCCCAAATGCATTCAAGGACAGAAGTAGAGAAGAGGAATGCAGCTCGAATTAACATTCTTAGAAACACTGGGGGTTTTTACTGCTAAGATAGAAAAGAGGTAAAATGCTGTCAATACTCAAGAATTATTTTCTAGGAACTACTGGCTTGTGTCCAATGATTACACTGAACTTAGCAAAATAGTAAATTTTTACCAAGAAAATTCCAAATACAGGTCGTATGGAACAAATATTCCTCTTAAATCAAGCATACATTTGGTATCAAAGACTTTAGTTTTGCAGTACTTCCAGTACTTCCAGGCCATGGTTTCACAGAAAAGAAAATGTGAAGGAACACATAGTGAAAATAAACTTTCATAAACTGAAAAATCATCAGTTGCTTTCATGCTTGTTCTCATTTTTCACTTTTTTTTTGCAATCTATTTTTTTATTACAGAAATGAATTTAAATTGTTGAGGTAAGCATCCTACTGCAATCAGTAGAAATGGTGCTGTGCTCCTGAAGGCAAACACAATCAGTTTCAACTACTTTATGACTCTAAAAATATGATTTAATCTTCATTGTGTGAGCAGCAGCGTGAACAGATGAGAAAAAAAAAATGCTCATAGAGTAAGATAAAACAAAAAAAATTCTGCCACAGAAGCATTTATTGGCATTCTAAATGCATTAATAAACCACGTAGAAATTACGACCATCAGCCTAAGGCACTGCAGTGATGGTAAAAGACATCATGTGCAAGTGAAAAAAAAAGACCTTTAATTTTTATTTCAGCATATTTAAATCATTGGAAGAACTCAATTTTGGCACATTCATACTCCCATGTCCCATGTAAGGAAACTCCATGTGTGCTTTTTGATCAGCTGAATTTCCAACAGTTTTAACTGTTCATCTTCTCTCAGCTTGGACCTCATCTTCTGCTTGCAGTGAAGTTAAACATTCGTTTTTCCTTTTTTAAAATAAAATATTTGTCTCATAGATTTAAACCAAATACGTCAATCTGAGTTGTCTGGTTATTTGTCAATGTCAATTCTCTATTTCTGCTTCTTCACCTTTCCTTATAATTGAAAAAGCTCTTAAAATGTTGTTGATCCCATATATAAAACTAAAGTTCTATTCCATGCCAATTATATGCAACACCCTGGCACCATGATTCCTGTCAGGAATCCTTTGACACAGAAATTCCTTTGATCAGCTATACAATGAATTCTAATTTCCAAAGTATTTTTAAGTTCACTAAACCTTTGCATATTCAGAAATCAGAGTTCAAATAGGTACAGGAAATTTCACTTTAAAGCATCTGCTTGGAACAATTACAAAGAGTTTGAGGCGAAGCTATACATTAGAGTGGAAGAAAAGTACAATGAAAGTATTTGAGCTAATTTAAAATATTTAATTCAAAGTTCGGTATCCTTTTAACAACACACAAGTTCTTAATTAGATTCTACTTAGTCCTATTCTGCTTAAACTTGATCTTTACCTGACTTAATTTAAAATGGGATTTGCCAGTGGAACTGATTTATTGTAACTTTCACTGTTGAGGTCTATGCTGACTTTATGTTTCATTTCTAACAGAAACCAGCACATCAAATTCTGCAGTGTAGGAGCATATAATAGTTTCCATGGAACTGCTTCTGACGAAATAGAAAGCAGTCTTCTACATGGGAGGTGATAAATTGAGAAGTTATAACTGCATTTAGGCTCCTGATCTCTTCAGGAAAGAAAAAAAAAACCAAACCAAAACAAACCTCACAGCCTTTCATGTAAAACCCCTATGTTAGGCACCCTTATCATACATACTGACATAGTTACCCAGCTTGGGTTAGACAGGCAATTTTGTCACAACTCCCCTCAAACTGCACTTCTGTACAGTTAAGTCATGTATCAAATTTCACAGAAGAGATCCACACAAGTAATAGAGAAAATGAAAGATGATGATTTAAAGATGTTAATTTCTAAACACACAAACTCACAGTCAACGTCTGCTCTTAAGGTGAAGCTCTTCAGAAGAAACAACTGTATAGTTGCTATAAATCAGTACACCCACCCTTAACTTAGTTTCAAGGGAACCAAGCAAAGTACACCAAATATGTGGAAAATGATTCACAAGAAGAATAGTCAAGTAGCATGGTTTTAGTATCTAAATTATGTTCTCATTTTTCAAATGCATCTCCCAGTGTCAGCCTTGGTAAACAGCCTGGCTGATAAACTGGGGGGAAAGCACAGAGCCAGAGGCATGCACTGAATGTATGTGAAAAAAGTGTTTTCAGGGCTAACTATTAACTACTAAGAAAAGTGGTATGTATTTATACAAAGATAGGTAAAAACAAGCCAACACTTTGCTATTGTTAGTTTACAACAAGCTTTTCTAAGCCACTCAAGACCAAAACTTAACATCAGAGAGTGTGAACTTCAGGTTCACAATTAACAAGCAACCTCTACCTCAAGGCTGCATTAATCTTGTCAGTCTTTAAAGGCATCAGATGTTAAAAACAAACAAACAAATCTAAAGTAAATAAAGATATCTATAATGGGTTCTTTAATATAGAACAACTAATTAGTTGCAGACATATGCACTTTGAGCAAAGACAACTGTTCCAAAAATTCTAAAATATATTCTAAATTCTAAAATATAAAGGTACCCCTACAGTACATTTTTACACTTATATACCTGTATCTGTAGGTATAGGTATACTTGGAAGAGGTGCCTATATGGAAACTTGAGAAGCTTGTGAAAGAGCAAAAAGTGCTGAACAGGTTTGCTACCTCATGATCAAATTCCATAAACATCCAAAGCCATACACACTGTTCTGCACAAAAAACATACTGTCTGGACAAACCCTGTGAATGGCACAGGATAAATACATGCCTGGGATATTCTTTAAAGTTTTGTTCAGCTGTGTCCTATAAAATATTTTTGTTACTTTATTTTAAGCATTCAGAGTTTGATATAAATCCTCCATGAAGAAACTGGAGAAATAAAGAGATTATGGATAAGTAGTATGGTTTTTCTATAAGTGTTGAAAATTTTAGCACAGTGCAATGTGGTTTATCTGTTTCAGATTTGCAACCTTCTACAATGAACAATGAATATGAAGAGGGGGATTAAGACCCTGTTTTCCAGTGATCAGTTGATGGCAGCAAGAACCATCATGCATGCACTGCATGTTCTATGTACACACAGCATCTTCCATAAATGCAATTCAAAGCTCCATATACCATTTGCATAAACTTTTGGATGGAAAGTAAAAACCACTATCACCAACAAAGCCAAGATCACTACAACCTCTCAATTTCTTGACAATGTTCCTGATGCAACTATTGCAGAAACATGTTTCTGTAATTTTTACTATTCACTACCAAACTCCTTCCTTACTGAAAGCAGGGTTGGGACAGTTCCAGACATGAGAACAGACTGGGAGAAGAATTCACTGAGAACAGCCCTACAGAGGTGGATTTTGGGGGTCAGGTGGACGAAAAGCTGGACATGGCCCAGTGATGTGCACCTGCAACCCAGGAAGCCAGTTGTCCTGGCTCACCCAAAGCAGTGTGGCCAGCAGGGCGAGGGAGGGGATTCTGCTTCTCCAGTCTGCCCTGGTGAGACCCCACCTGGAATGCTGCAAACTGCTCTGGGCTCCTCAACATAAGGACATGGACATGTTGGAGCGAGTCCAGAGGAAGCCAGAATGTTGCTCAGAGCACCTCTGTGCAGACAAGCTGAGAGAGATGGGGTTGTTGAGCCTGGAAAAGACTCCAGAGAGACCTTACAGAAACCTTCTAGTACCTAAAGGGGGACATTAAAAAAGAGGGTTTTTGCACGGGCAGATAATGATGAGACATGGGGGAATGGTTTTAAAGTAAAAAAGATTAAGTGTTATGAAGAAACTCTTGGCTGTGAGGGTGGTGAGGCACTGGCACAGGTTACCCGGAGAAGTTGTGGATGCCCCAAACCTGGAAGTGTTCAAGGCTGGGCTGGATGGGGCTTTCAGCAACCTTGTGTAGTCCAAGGTGTCCCTGCCCAGTGCAGGGGTTTTGGAACCAGAGGATCTTCCATGTCTCTTCCAACCCAAACAATTCTATGATTCTATTAGCATTTCTCTCAGAAATAAAAGCCAAGAGGGAAAAACTAGTATCTGGCTAGTTCAAGGCATGATTTTAATCAAACTCTGATGCTCAAGTGAGTTCCTTGATCATGACCTATGGGATGTTTAGAGTCATCTTTCCTTCACTGTGTATCCAGTTCTTAAAAAAAATAAATTGAAGTAAATGGAAAATAACTCCTTTTAATCTGAGATACAGAATACCCTTCCAAGCAGTATGAGATCTGATTTTTGGCCTCTAGGTCAACAACTAACATGGTATCAGTGCATGCAAAATGAAGAATTAAGCACACCCTGACACATGCATTACACAAGTAACCCACATCCTGAATTTTAATGCTCCAAACTTTCCCATGACAAATTACTGCAGAATAACTCCTGGAGGAGGAGACTGAAGGAAGGATGCCAGTACACCCTCCTTAGTACTGAAATTCTTAATCTCACTAGGTACATGCAAAGAAGAAATAAGTGAGAACTCTTTCCTAATGACTTAGAGGTGAAAATTAGTTCTAAGACAGCTCTGTAGTGGATTTTGATGCCATCTGCCTCAGATATGGTAGCCAGCTGTCAGCAAGTTGAGTTTAATGCATGCTAAATGTCAAATGTGGACACAAATGAGGCACCTAACGGCCCAACTGACCTCTTGATCACTTGTGCAACTGTACAATTGTGCAATTGTCTTCCCAAAGCCAAGGGCAATGCCTTGGCACTCTTGCTATTGTCCTGACCCACTTATGAGGGAAGAACATAGAGCTTTAAACCTCCCACCAGGCAAGAAAGAGAAACGGCTATACAAAGCTCACATATCAAGGGGGAGAACACCTTCCAAGGGGAATGAGACCACCAACATTTATTTTATAAACCAGACCAAATCTTAAATATTATTCTTACAAAGTCACCAAAACAAAGTATTTTTTTGTGCTCAAGTAGAATATTTTCTTAATGAATGGAGCAATATTCTACAATTAACGTTTTGAGAAGAAAAAAGACGACTCCGAAAAAACCCAACCTCTCAGCTTTTACCCTTCCCACATTTTTCTGGTTGGCTGCCAAAACAAAAACCCCATTATCTGGACAGCCTTAGAGCTCAGTCCTTAGCAATAACAAAAAAGTTAAAAATAAAAAACATACTTGAAAAACTGATGATTTATGTTTCTAGTGTCTAAGGTAAAACAGGTTTGCCCCTCTCTCTTTACCAGTCATGTTTCAGCAGCAGCCAATCTCACATGCTTGTGTTCATTGCAGCTCAGTTGACAGGAAGAAAGGCAAAAGAGTGGTTAAATGTAAAAAGCTACATTCATGTCAGTATGGGGAAAAAAAGGCAACATATAGACAGATGTTTTAAGAGCTTACTATAAATATAGAATGCTACTACTTAGGTGTTATGGGAAGAAAAGTTAAAACTTTAGTTCCTTAAAAAACCTTACCTATTTTTTAACCTCTGTCTGTTTCCTGATCATCATTCTGATCCTTCTAAAGCTTCTTTTAGATCTCTCATTTTTGGCTTTGATCACAAGAGAGTTGTTCTCACACAGGGCTTGCTTTTATGATGCTTCTGTGTTGACACATTAATAAACCAGAACTCTGTTTTAGTTGTTCTCAGTGTCATATTAAGCAGACAGAGAAATTCAATTATGTTATTATTTTAGGAGATTGCCTCTAGCTCTTGTTTTAGCAAATTTTTATACCAGTCATGCCACAAAGTAAGCTCCCTGTAGCTACCACAGAACAGCAGCAGCAATTTATCTATATCAAATTAGGTATTAAAGAAGCTCTCCAAAATTCAGTTGGCCATTTAATTTCACAGACATGCATAATTTCCATTTTTAAACACTACATACGTAGAAGATAAAAACAGCGTAAGGATTTGATATTTCACTTACTAATATAAATTCCAGATATCAAATTCATCCTCCTACCCTTCCTTTTCTTTTTCTTCCTCTCTGTAGGAGATGGAGTATCCAAACTTCTTTTACACGAACTTTTATTCCACAATCTTATAAAGAGGCCCGTCAGTTTTCTGTGATTATGCTTACTGGTTGATTATTGGAAGTCAAACAGATGTTATAAAATTCTGGTGTCAGCACAGAGGCTTGCTTTATTTCAACTTGGCATATATGAATTTACTTTAGTTAAAATATTATTCACATGTTCAGTTATATTACAATATTTTTACTTTGTAATCTGTATTGTTCAACACCTAACACAATCTGGATAATAACAGCAAGGGTCCTATAGGATGTTCCAATACTTTTTAATCAACAGTGACTACACAGAAGGCTACATGATTTCTAGTTTATGAAAGCAGCAGAAAGATCACAGATTTGTTATGCTGAAGCCTCCTGTTAGCTCCTCCTTAGCTGCTGCTATTTCCCTGGAATGTCTGCATGTACTTGACAGTAATTGTCTGCTCTGTGAAACCCACAGAGCTGCCTTACTGTTAAATCCCACACCTTACTGCACATTGGTAACACACTTATCTTTAAAAATGGGGCATCAGCTATGTGCAAAAAACCCCAGAAACAAACCCACAGAAATCGCTTTCTGGCCATTGCTAATCAGAACATTTATCTTGCTACAAGAAGGGTGCAGAGTTAGTGAACTCCCGAGGCATTTGTTTGTAAGGTGGGCTTAGTAAAGAAGAGCTTTTTGCTGCTTTGTCCAAAACAGAGACTGTGACTGAAGTGTTATTTCTGCACAACGTGTGACTCTGATTACATCATTCCGCTCAGTACGGAACGGGACGAGCCAGCAGCATATGGAAAGAATCACGAGCACAGATCTCGGCCAAAACGCCCTTCTGGTGGGGAGAGCTCTAGGGGCCACTCAGAGATAAAATGCCAGAAAACACATCAATATCCTCTGTTCCCTCCAAAAACACGCAATACGGTTCAAATATTAGGACAAACTTCCCATAAGATTTTAGACAGTATTGAGATAGCAAATCCATGGAAAACCAAGGGGTTTATTTAATACCAGCTTTTAATTTTTACAGGCAAAACCATGAATGCTCATCAATTTCAACTAAAATATTAATGCACATGTGTTTGGTGTTGCTAGTCTCCACAACAGTGTAGTTCCCATATTATTTTGGGTGATTGTTATAGTTAGCTGTTACCCAGTGCCCCTCTGTTTATTTTAAAATGTAAACCTACTCCAGGATGTAGCCATTAGGGATGCTCTGCTAATGAGCAGCATGCCTATCAACGTGGGTTGTTATGACAAAGGGCTCAACCTCTGTTCGCTGACACAAATGGGAGTTCAGTTATGGTTGTACTGTATTATGTGACATAAAATGACTCTTTTAATAGATGAGAAAGGAGAAGAGTTCTTAATTACATGCCCCCTCCCTGTGTATATCAATTACCAGTAGACTTTCTCATAATTGTATCCTGGGATATTAAAGGATGTTTTGACTATTGAGGACTTCACTGATGCAAAGAAGAAATTTAAAAGGTAAGTCTTCTTAATCTCCGAGCATTCTGGAAAAAATAACCAGTGACATTTGAAACCATATTTCTTTTATTCGACTACTGCACATGCTAAAAACATACACTTCTGGTTTCTGGCAAGGCTTAAATTTTACTTAACATTGCTGCAAAAACTAGAGGAAACTCATTAAGGTGAATTTTTTTTTTTTTTTTTTTAATTCTAAAGCTATTTTAGAGTCAATGCCATGACAGTGGAAGTCAAAAGAAATCCAGATTGATTATACTGCTGAAAGAATTAAGCTTCCAATACTAGATTTAACTTTCCAACATGTTGATGAATTTGTCAGTGATAAAAAAAGGTATTTTTCCAAAATATTTACGTGTCAGTCTTGGCACCTACATTACTGAGGAGGTCTAAGGAGAGGCCTGTTTTACTTACCTTACTGATACCTCTTTGGAAAAGCCCTCTTTCCTGATGAAATAAAGAGTTCTAGCATACGACTCTCCTAATATGCAAGGCTCCAAAGTCAAGTGACATCAACACCACCCCTTCTTTTCACCCTCCTGATCAGAATGCACGTGCCCTCAAATTATTAAATAAGGACAATAATCATAATATGATCTTGAATGGTATTTTCCCAAAGTCTGAGGAAAACCAAACATGCCTAGATAGACTGCACAAAAAAATTTCACCACTGTGACACCGCCAGAACAGCTCATACAACAGGCAAAATTCCTATTTATCATGCTTATTCTCCTAGTCCTAAATGGAGAAGTGCATCCTTTAACATTTTCCGGTACTTTTAAGTTGAGTTTCTTAGGAAAAACAGATTTACATAATCTGTCTGCCCAGTCCTTCAGCCTCTGAACCCAGCCTATTTGAGCAAAGCCAGACAGTGCAGCACATGCCTCAGAGATGTCACACTCCTACTTTTCTGAAAACTATTGTCGGACAAGGGAGAGAGAGCTGTATTACTGCCACCACTGATGGGGCTATAGTGCAAACTCCATGCTGACAGCATTCAGACATTAAGTTCTCAGGGGGGAAACAAAAATGGAAACCAGATCCATGTTTCTGCCACAGCATTTGAAGAGCTGGCCAGCTGGAGGTTATACAAAGGGCAGCTTAGCCCAGCTCTATTGCCTATGTTTACAATTTCCTCCTGCACTTCAACTACTACTAAGAACACTGCAGCCACTTCTTTTGCAAAGCACAGAACACTAATTAAACCTTGCTCGATTTCTAAATGGGATGTCTACATCAGAAGGGAAAGATGGGAAAACCATGGTTTCTCTTTCACCAGGGTAATGCAAGATACTTGCTTGAGAAAAAAAAAGTAGTTGGAAGCAGGGAAATAACATCAAAGCCAAGTGGAAATGGGATATCTGCTTGGTTCTGATTGGTATCTGGTCAGCTGGGACAAAGGGGAGCATTATAACACTGGACAGAAAAACCTCAATTAATCCAGGGCAGGAATCACAGGACATAAGGAACTTAGGGTTGAGACAGAGAGCAAGATGTAGGAAACTGAAAAAAACCAGACACAAACAAGATCTCCTACTCAAAATAATACGTCCTCGTCTTTCTTATTTCTTTAAAACAGATGGCCATGTAACTATACCCTACCCAAAACAAGTTAAGAAAGAGTGTGAACAATGAAAGTAAGGAGGAAGGTGTTGACTTTGGAGCAGTCTGTCTCCTATTGGAGATGGTCACACATCCTTGGATTCACCTCTGTAAGCTGTATCTCCCTGTCAGTGTGCCAGGAGAAATACACATGGTCTCCAGAGCCAAGACTGAAGCTGTGTATTGCTATGCTTCAGTGGAAGATTTTGGAAATTACCACCACTGTTGAGACAATACTTTTCTTCCTAAATCCCACACTTCCTCTCTTCTGTGACATGCAGACCAGTGTGTTCCTTCTGTCTTCCATCACTTCTTTTGCTCTAGCTCATGTATTTCTGTGGCATTCATCATTTTAATACTCAGTGCATGGGAACCCAAACAGTATCATGCCTTTTCAATCATGCCCATCAGGAGGATACAGATATCAAGTTATGCTAGCTCAAATCCAGTGGTGGCCCATGGAAGGATAATATTTATTGGACACTAGTTGGTTGCTAGAAGGTAAGGAATAGTAGTTTGAGCAATGAATATTGCTTGAACAGGTAATGCTACTCTTCCTGTGCTGACTTGAACCTTGACTCACACTTCTGCTGAGCTGCTGTTACCACAGAGCTGTAGAAGAGCAGCTATAACAGAAGGGAGCAGTGACCCATCCAGCTCCATCTCACTGCCCTGGGCAGAGGCTACTGTCCTGGCAAAGCCCACGTTCCCATCCTCTGTTCTATTCAAAATGACCTACTCCAGCAATCCTGGACTGTAGCCTGCAAGGGGCAGCGAGTGGCAGCCGCTGCAGGGAGGCAGGGGAAATGCATCTGCCTGAGCAAAAAGAAGAGACAAATTGTAGGTGGGTATGAAAAGGAGGAGACCTTGGGGTCTCAACTCTAGAATCACTCCTACAGTGAAAACATTGACTTTCCCCATAGGAAGAGTGCAGCACAGAGAAGACAGAAAACTGGTAGGGATGACAACTCACATCCAGGCAAAGTTAATCCAGAAGGTGGTCATCAATGCCAGCTACTCAGGTAGTTCCAGTTATGAGATGAACAACTATCATGGCCTATTATGACTTAAGGAGAGACCCAAGAACCATGCAGCCAAGTGAAGCTGCCAGTCTGAACTAAAGCTCAGACAGATGTTAGAGCAGACTGCAGAAGCCCAAGAGTGTCAGTTTTACCTACAAGTAATTATACTTTTTCACAGGTCCCCCTTACTGAAATTCTTCCTAAGGAAGAATTACAAGAATCACTCAAAACATACATAAAAATCTGTGGAAAAAAAAATTTAGAAGTAACACTTTTAGCACTTCTTGCCACAAACCAGATGTGAAACTCTTCCTTCTGATTGACAGTGGGTTGGGATTACTTTTTTTTTAACAGCAAACAGGGTGGTGCACACAGGATCTTGCTCCTTTCCAGCATCAACATTCAAGAAGGTAAGTCCAGTGAAGGTGAAAAGCTGTGTCACTGCTGGTCCAGATGAGAGTAAATGCATTCAGCAAGTTAGCCACTGTTAAAATGAATATTAGTACAACTCACATAATTTAAGCAACTCATTCATCCACTCCTTCAACTTTAAGCAGTTTATACAGTAAGAACAACTTAAAAATAAAAAAAGACAAAAATCTACCAACTAGGCTGAGCCGCCATCCTCTCCATGTAATCCTTGGCCATATTGATGGCCTCCATGTTTTCAGGGAAGAGCACACAGAACATAGCCAGGGCCCCAAGGTTGTTGCCATAAATTTCATTCCAGCGAGCGCTGAACTCCTTAGGGTCCCAGGGAGGAAGGTACTCCAGGGGATTGGACAGCATGGTTTGCACTGCTTCAATCAGACGAGCTGCAATGTGCTGGTGCGTGGTGCTGGCCTGGAGCCGCAGAGTCCCCACGTCCCCCTTGGAGAAGTAGAGCATGGGGTAGCTGTCATAGTTGGCGTTGACAAAAGGAACCATCGTGTCTCGGTCGTCCCTGGCGCCGCAGGCAAAGGCGAAGCAAACCGCGTGTATGAAAAACACACTGGGGGCTCCCCGCGTGTGAGTCCTCATTGTGGCATCAGATCTCCAGGTCTTAATGGCAGCCAAACCATCTTTGAAATGTCCTACGGTAGATGGACACGAAAGAATGAGTTAGATAACGAATCTGTGAGACACTATCATTCAGTAAATATAATTCCATCTAAAGAACTCCATGTATTCTCCACGTGACCTTCAAATAATTTCTATTTGAATACTTCAGATGAAACATCTGCTGAGCAATTCACCTGGGAGAAAAAGCTGTACACTTTGAAGAAAGCCCCTTCCTTCCCACACCTTGCCCTCTAGTAGCTGATACCAGCTGAAGGGACACAACAACAGCTCCTGTACTCTGGATTTCAAATAATTGCAATGGTGCCTAATACGAAGCAGCGCTGGCTGCACTGGCGAGCAGAGAAGGGCGGGAAGGGAGGAGAAAGGGGGAGAGCCAGGGAGCTGGCGGCAGCCAAGCCTGCGTGCTGCCTTGGCTGATGTTAGCAGCTGGAGAGAGGGAAAGACGAGGAATGCTGGAGGCTTGCACCGGGGTCACTTTATACAGGGCTTAAGGCCTCTGGTTCTGACACGTCCTCAATTTGAAAAAAGAGCAAAAAGTCAGGAGTCAAAAAGGGAAACAGTAAGTGGCACAATCTTAAAAAAACAGCTAAAATACTTTGCCTTCCGGGCATTTAGAGGTTTGCATTATTAGTATATTTTTCCAAGGGGCTTTCCATTTTTCATGTGGAGATTTATTGCCAGTTAACAAGAAAACTGTACATTGAATTAAAATGCATATTCTCCTATGTACACGACTTCTTGAAATGTGCTCAAATGGGAAATCTATGCAGAGGCAAATGCAATTTAAACATAGTAACTTACTTCATAGAAATTACCAACTATCTGGCCTAAAGTCACAGATAAAACATGGCCAAGATCCCCCTGAGGAAAGCCAGCAAATTCCTAGAATTCTTATGAGGGAAAAGGTTATGGAAAGCAGGCTCAAGTGAGACAGTTTTATGTAAATAATGAACAGTAGTTTTCAATTATTAAAAGGAGAATTAGAAGGAAAGAAAACCTAAATACAGATTTTTTTTTTTTCTCCCATGGAAAACCTGTTTCATAGGATTCAGTCATAAAACTAGTAGGAAGTTAAAGTACAAAAGAACCTTTTACTTTTCCCAATGGGTACCTATTCCATAGCCAAAATTTTCTATTAGAAACTGTGGCTGCTAAAACCTTATTTAGAGACCTACATCCTGTTTCAACAAAGTCATTAAGATGAGAAAACTTTGACAGACAAGGACCCTTCATGACTACTGGGTGCCCAGACCCTCTAGACTTTTGTGCTCA
>VZTB01006934.1:1928187-1940247 GCA_013397245.1 Thryothorus ludovicianus
GAAAGAATGAGTTAGATAACGAATCTGTGAGACACTATCATTCAGTAAATATAATTCCATCTAAAGAACTCCATGTATTCTCCACGTGACCTTCAAATAATTTCTATTTGAATACTTCAGATGAAACATCTGCTGAGCAATTCACCTGGGAGAAAAAGCTGTACACTTTGAAGAAAGCCCGTTCCTTCCCACACCTTGCCCTCTAGTAGCTGATACCAGCTGAAGGGACACAACAACAGCTCCTGTACTCTGGATTTCAAATAATTGCAATGGTGCCTAATACGAAGCAGCGCTGGCTGCACTGGCGAGCAGAGAAGGGCGGGAAGGGAGGAGAAAGGGGGAGAGCCAGGGAGCTGGCGGCAGCCAAGCCTGCGTGCTGCCTTGGCTGATGTTAGCAGCTGGAGAGAGGGAAAGACGAGGAATGCTGGAGGCTTGCACCGGGGTCACTTTATACAGGGCTTAAGGCCTCTGGTTCTGACACGTCCTCAATTTGAAAAAAGAGCAAAAAGTCAGGAGTCAAAAAGGGAAACAGTAAGTGGCACAATCTTAAAAAAACAGCTAAAATACTTTGCCTTCCGGGCATTTAGAGGTTTGCATTATTAGTATATTTTTCCAAGGGGCTTTCCATTTTTCATGTGGAGATTTATTGCCAGTTAACAAGAAAACTGTACATTGAATTAAAATGCATATTCTCTTATGTACACGACTTCTTGAAATGTGCTCAAATGGGAAATCTATGCAGAGGCAAATGCAATTTAAACATAGTAACTTACTTCATAGAAATTACCAACTATCTGGCCTAAAGTCACAGATAAAACATGGCCAAGATCCCCCTGAGGAAAGCCAGCAAATTCCTAGAATTCTTATGAGGGAAAAGGTTATGGAAAGCAGGCTCAAGTGAGACAGTTTTATGTAAATAATGAACAGTAGTTTTCAATTATTAAAAGGAGAATTAGAAGGAAAGAAAACCTAAATACAGATATTTTTTTCTCCCATGGAAAACCTGTTTCATAGGATTCAGTCATAAAACTAGTAGGAAGTTAAAGCACAAAAGAACCTTTTACTTTTCCCCATGGGTCCCTATTCCATAGCCAAAATTTTCTATTAGAAACTGTGGCTGCTAAAACCTTATTTAGAGACCTACATCCTGTTTCAACAAAGTCATTAAGATGAGAAAACTTTGACAGACAAGGACCCTTCATGACTACTGGGTGCCCAGACCCTCTAGACTTTTGTGCTCAGATCCTAAAACTAATTTGTGAGCAAAAGTCTTTGGCCAAGAAATACACCATTTCTTTCTACCTAGGGCACCCTGTAACTGCTTAAATTTATCTATTACAGTGAGAGGCATAATTGCTTAAATAGAGTGTAATGGAAGATGACATTTTCATAGTAGTTTAATGCATTTTGCAAGTACATATTACCCTATTTTGGATGCAAACTAACTGTTACAGGACACATTATCACAGGCTGGTTTATTTAGTAACACTTTTACTATATCTACACAGTTTCTCATCACATACACACATACAAAAAGACACATGCACCATTATTTATCCAGACATACTCAAATCTACTTGTATTCTTCTCTATGCTGAAGGCAACTATTCAACAGTATATTTTGACAGGAAGGACCAGCCAAAGCAATACATTATGGTTGAAACATGACATAATTTTTTTTTAATTTATGAAAAAGCTTTGTCATAACTATAAAAATCACCACTACAGGTTTTTTTTTAAAGCCTCTGTGATCCTTTAGAACTGTGGGCAGAGGAAAGAACCTAAAAAATACCTGGAAAAAAAAAGCTAAAAATGCTTGTAGTTTTTCCTGTGTTAACCATTTATTGAAAAAATTTCCTGGCTCAATGTCCTGGGTTGATGCTAAATTGTATCCCCATTCATCTGTTTTCATTTGTTTTCCTTTCTTCCCCCCTCCCAAATTTGCCCTAAACCAGGACACTCACACAAGCATAGAAAAATCCCAGCTAGCAGACAAGGACTTCGTGCATTCTTTCCTTTGGTTTGAATTCTATTCTTCAATTTGAATTGAAGTAAGTACTTCTCCACTTCAGTGAGAATTAAGAACATGCATAAATTTAGGCATGGTTTTAAGAGGTCCCTAATGTATTTCTGACCAACAATTAGGGAATATACAGTAAGGTTTCCCAGAACTCCTTTGCAAATCTGAACACATATTTCCCAGCATTATACCATCATCAAACACATCCAGTGTTGCCAAAAAGTCATAGTGTGTACTCTTAAGTATTCAATAGTCTCCCACATTTTCAGCCTTCATTCATGTGCACATTTCACTGAGAAAGTAAACCCCTTGTTTTTACCTTTACATGAGAAAGAACCACTGCACCACATTGTTTAGGCTAACCACAGAATAACTGAAAAACCAACCTATTGAATATTTATTCAGAGTCAAGATCAGGAAGAAAGTCAAGAGGCAGCGACAAAAGGAGGATTGCAAAATCATTTATTGTTGGTTAAATTACACTGACACCCTTCCTCTGATATGCAGACAATAACTCACCACAGCCATGACTCACTAAGGACAGTGAGCCCTCTCCTGTAAGTTTGCAGGGCTCAGCCTGGTGTGATGGGAGGAGGCAGCTGGGAAGGAGCACACCTTCCTCTCCACACAAACCTCTGAACCTTGACTATCAGCACAGCTTTGGTGAAGCTGGGTCTGTGCAAATAACTGTCCACATAAGCTCCAGCTCACCAGTTGTGTGTGAACCTGTTCCAAGTTTGCCTGACACACAGGGCTTGAAAGAATTAGAGCCTGGGCCTTCTGATCATTTAATGTGCACTCACAATACCATTTTTTAAAGCTAAAGGAATTTCTTACTCTCATATTACACTGCATCATTACCAGCCACATCTTCCAAGAAAAACTTTACCAAGCAACTCAACCTTTTCTGAAAACGAGGTTTTATTCAGTTAGGAAACCATGATCTGATTAAGTATTAAAAATTAAAAGGAGAATGAAGGATGCTTGCCCATGGAAGAAAATGCTATTACACAGTGTGCTTTGAAAATGTTGTCATTTAGTTCTAGGTTGAAAAATCATTTTACATGATTTCCACTCCACTGCCAGCAGAAACAAACAGTAAAAAACACCCAAACCAGATTAAATCTTAACAATTTTAGTTCTCCCCATTTGCCTCAACTGGTAAATATTCAGCTGTAGGAAAGCAAAAATGTATTGTAAAACTGAAACAACTAACTAAATATTGGTTTATACAGATAACTCTACCAAATTTAAAAGAAAAGAGAGGCCCATTTACTCCTGTCACATGTACACAGAAACATCACTTCATCAGTGAGAGCAGAGGAGTGAGAGGCAGAGGAGGAGGGAGAGGAAACGATGGCACTGTTAGGATCACCAGCTTGCACAGCTGTCCTTGAAGCAATCTGACCTTCTTCTGGGTGATTAAAAACTAAAAACAGGTAAAGAACTGTGATTTTCTGGTGTATCAGTTCTGAAGAGCCTTGTAGCTGCTTTTTCCTGGGATCAAACTTCTATCACTTCTTAAAAAGCAGAAGTTGCAGGTGTCTGTGCTGGCATCTCCCACGCTAGCCATGACCCATCTCTGACATGGGCATCTTGTCAGCATTTACAGTCCAGAACAAAAAAGGTGGGATTTCAGGTGACTAAAGCTTCCATGAACTGGAGATATTACAACACCACAGATTACTCAGGTTTCTGAATAAAAGATCTTCCCAGAGCCCAGGACTGGGACACGAACACGTCAGACCCTTTTGTCTTCTTTTGGGAAGCTACTGTTTTCCACAAAGGCTACAGTTCTCATTATCGTTACCTGAGATACCTGAGAAACAAATGTTTGCCTAAGAAACGTGTTCAAATATTTAAAGGAAAATCTTTCCATTATACTGACAAAAATCAGATCAGGTTCAGTGTGCAAACTTGTACCTTAGAAAATGACCTCTGAGTCACCATGAACTTAAATTTCATAATTTCTTTGCACTTCATAAATGATTGACAGTGAAAACGAACTTTTTTTTTACTCAATTTTTTTCAATACTTGTAATATTATAATGTGCAGTTTCATTTTGAACAACAGTGTCACTACAGTTTTGTCTTAATTTTCATTACAAGAACTGGTATAAAAACTAAAATAAGCAATTTTAGAACCCAGTGCTAAAACAGGTAAGAAAGTCATAGATATTTCAACAAGAAATGGTCAACCACCAGAAGGAGTGGCTGACCTACCAAAACTGTGAAATTAACAGGTAACATTGCAATGAGGTGTGTATGCAACTCTTTGTCCCAATGCTGACAACTGCCAAAATGTAGCACAAGAAGCAGGAGGTTAGATCACAACAGAGAAATGCAAATGTCTGTAGGATCTTTCATTTTTTTGCACTTTGTCCAAATATATGAAACACCTTTTCACACATTGCAATTGATTTTGTTGCTGATGAGAGGAGCAGAATCAGTAACATGGAACATATCAGTTGGAATTTTTGGTAACATTTTATAGTGGTAGCATTCTAAAATCATGGCAGTTCAACAGAATCAACTGAAGATTGATCAACTGTTTTGTTCAACAAAGTCAGTTTTACCATCAATCTAAATATTTTACAAATATATTTAAAATGGGAGAGCAATTTAGTCTTCTAACTGAATCCAATGACATTCTGGTACTAAAAAAATCAGGGTGAGTCCATGAAAACACAGAGGTAAAAGGGTCAATGGAGACTAATTTCCATTTATACATTGTCATTTGGTTCCAGAGAACCATATCCAATGCAGCATAATTAGGTGCAGGATAGAGCAGAACCAATAAAATTATATGCTTGTCTTTAGGCTGTAATAATCACAATAATTCTACTGGCTTTAGTCCCAAGCTGTACAGCTTCTACAACAAGCAGTACTGCTGAGACCCTTTCAAAGCTGCGAGGCAGGACACCAGGGTGGGAAACTCCCTTGTCCCAAGAGTCAGAAGCAGTCAAGAGTCCTTCACTCACCTTTTGGTTGGTGTGCTAAAACCAGTGACTATCTGGCTCGCCAATAAAAATACTGGAAAGGTGTAAAAATCACTGCTTAAAACTTGAAAAACACTTACTATGACCTTAACCACCAGGGGACATTACTTCATTTCTTCCTTTCTTTTTTTCACTACAAAAAGCATGCTACAATTATATAATTTCAAAGGTATTTCAAAACTTAAATACTGAAATTCCAAACATAATACAGAACTACATCTGCCATAAATAAAGTGTAGCTCAAGTACTCAGGTGTTAATATCGCACTTGTTCTGAAATTATCTGAAATACCTTGAAAGAAGCTTTGCATCAACTTTTATGCCTGACTAACAGCTGTGCTATGAAAATCCTAATGGCAACTAGAAACAGCCAGTTCCTATAGGGATTATCAGTATATGCCATCATGTCAGCAGTCAAGATTTAAACTTGTGTCCGTCCTTTGATCTAACAAAATCAAATGAATCTGTGTAGAGCAGTACACAGCCATGTCAGACTGTAATTCCAGGAGAATGGAGGGTTGCATTCATTCTCCATCATGCTACAGGGAGGACAGCAACTGCAAAATATTTTTATAAGTTCACAGGATGTATAAGACATCTGTGATGGAAGCTTCATCTGTTAATTCCTTCCAGTTAAAAGCTTATTTGTTTATCACTGTATATATAAATTTGCAGGGCATACACTGAATGCATAACCTTCTCTCTGTCTCAAGAGAAAACATAATTTAAATCATCTGCACGAGGCTACCATAATCTGGGAATTGAGAATTTCCTTCTATTTTGCAATTTATCCTGCTGTAAAAATGCTTTCTCAGTAATTTTTTGGTTGCACTAATACTAGCATTCCTAACTCTTACTGGGATCTTTTATTCCATACCTCACCCTGTAGAACAAGTAAGGAAGTAATTTTGATATCTAGAATCCTGCAGATGATCATTCCCAACCAGTACAGACATGCCTGTTAAGGTATCCACTTTCAATGAATGAAAACCCAATCACCTAAAGCATTGAAGGCTTCAAACTATAAGCTACCAGAGAAAGACTCCTTCTAGAATACCAGCACTGTATCTTATGCTGACAATAATTCCAAAAGGCCATTTCAATAATTAAAATTAGGTTTTGTTTTTTACTTTAGAGGTGTTTTCACAGATGTTAAGACTATAAGAGGGCAGTTTGAGAATTTTCATCTAGTCCAAGAGGATATACTCCCTATGTCTGTCTGCTTCACTAATGTCCCAGAAGTCAAGCAAACCACTCATCCACGTGCTACACTATTACAGCATGTAGGGCATCTCTGGGGATTAGGACTATGACAGTAACAGGCACTTCAGAAACACAGAAAAAAGGCTCCTGCACAATCCAGGTGGTGAAACAATATTCCTTTGGGAGCTATTGAGAAGTAACTCATCTTCCTGGCCCTCGCAAAGAGACCCGCTCGGGGTCAGCAAGGCTGTGAACCCTCTGGTGTCAGGTATTAGGAACGATGTTTAGGGTTTCCTCTGAGAGCAGCCCACAGCCCTAAGGCACAACCACCCACCACAAGAAGGGAGAAGGGAACAGAATGCCTGAGGCAGACTGGAGCCTCTGCGTGGATCCAATGGTACAGTCACAGAGCACAGGAGGAACCAGAAAAACTTCACATGGTGATGGCAATGCCCACGAGGTGCAAACAAAGGACAGGAAAAAATAATCATAGATGCAAAAGGGGAAAGCCAATCTATTGCTGCCAAAATTCCTCCTTGTGCCTAACCCGCCCCAGGGAATTGTATGCCATCCATCTTCCCTCACTTCTGAGGAGGCTGATTACAACACCAGAAACTTCTGATACTAAAACAAGTGTTTTCATATCAGACTTTAACTTTTATCCTCTTTCCAACTAATGCTACTTTGTTAGTGTTGACTTTTACTCTTCTAAATACTTGTAAATGTTTAAAGTCTCCTCATTTGCTGTTCTTGACTATGTATAATTAACAGTTTTAATATTCCCTGCTTATTGTTTTAATTGTCCTTCATTCAATTGTTATCAAGATGTTGTAAACAAATGTGGTTCTGATGGAGTTTTACAAAAGTAGTTCTCACTCTCTGTATCTATATCACAAACTTGATTAGCTGAAGATGAAAAATACTTTTATTTATAAAGCATTTCCACAGGAGTTCATATTAAGAGACAGGAATTCTAAAATGCATCATATCCTTCAGTTGCTATGGGATCAAAACTCATTTTAACTATGTTTCCATAGCCTGTTTATGACTCAGTGGTGCACATAAAACTATATTAATATTTTTTTGTTATTTTCATTGTGATGGTTCCGGCTAGGGTAGAGTTAATTTTCTTCATAGTAGCTGATAGAGGGCTATGTTTTGGATTTGTGCTGAAAACACTGTTGATGGTTTAGGGATGTTTTAGTTACTGCTGACAACATTTACACGGTCAAGAACTTTTCTGCCTCTCCCCCATCCCATGAGCGGGGGGGCTGAGGGTGCACATAGAGTTGTGGGGGGACAATTGGGACAGCTGATCCCAACTGACCACAGGGATATTCCATAACATATGATGCCATGCTCAGCATACAATATTGGGAAAGAAGAAGGAACATTCAGACTTGCAGCATTTGTGTTCCCAAGCAACCATTACATGCGACAGAGCCGCGCTTTCCTGGGGATGGCTGAACACCTGCCTGCCCATGGGAAACAGTGAATGAATTCTGTTTTGTGTGGCTTTTATCTATTAAACTGACTGTATCTCAGCCCACGAGTGTTCTCATTTTTATTCTTCCAATTCTTTTCCTCATCCCACTGAAGGGAGTGAACAAGTGGCTGTGTGGGGCTCAGTTGCCAACTGGAATAAAACCATGGCAATCACAGATGTTAAACTATTGTGACAGCATACAAGAGCACCAGCAAAGTCCAAAGATGTTGATGCTAGTCAATTGATTAACCTAAGGTGTTTGAAATCTAAGCAGTTCAAACCCACATTTGCTTTTATATTTTCTACAGATAATCTTAGAGTGTAAGTACACAGAGCCCAAATGTGCACTCACACAGAAGAGCCACTGGTTCATTTGCTACAGGATGAACATCACTGTATTCGTAGACCTACACTGTACCACCCTGCCTGGTAGCTGCATCTCTCTACACATGAGTGTGTTGTTTGCTATTATTGACACAATTCTGCTGCTATCTCATTATCTAGGGTTCTCCACAGAGGGAGCACATAGCTCCCCTCTCCCTCTCCATAGATGTAATATACGCGTACCCAGATGCAACTGCTTTTTTCAGGGGACAAACTTGGACAGATAATAAAATGTATTGTCCTCTAGCTACTTCAGGGCTATTATTGTCCTCAGTGCTCCCCAGAATATCCTTAACAAAAGCCTGGAAAAAAGTGGCCATTACATTTTCAATGACAGAAGCCTCAACTGCAGATGGAGTTAAACTGCTACACTACTTCTGCAAAATGTAGCTACTCACAGTGTGCATGAGCAGTCTGTAAGCAGGTGTCAACACAACCATTAAATTATGGGTTAATTTTCAAATTTAGAATCTTATGATCTCATTTCTAGACTGTAAGTTGTGCAGGCATGGCTCTCAAAGCAGAACTGAAACGGGATAGATCATTTTGGTAAAATGCGTGATGAACCATGATCACAAGGATATGTTTAAAAGGAACATGATATCCACAGAAAGGCTTGTGAACAACTTTTCAAAACACACTAAGAGCTCTAGGCAGCCACCTGAAGAGAGGGCTGAAGAAGACATACCAGGTTTATATACAATGTTCAGCATTTTTAGTATTTCTGATAAAAATCTCCCACAAAATAAAAGCATAAACCAGGCCAACCATGGTAAAAAAATTTCTATGTTAAAATTACATTTCTCTTGTACTGAGATACAACACCTACCAAAGTTAAATGACCAGGGTCCCTACAGTCCTTTGCCCACTCTAAACAATGCTACTGCTGATTCCTCCTGCATACTCTGAGTCTAAGCAAGGGGAAAAACAGAAAGAAAGATCAAACAAAGGTGACTTCAGACTGTGGACATAACAGTCACATTGTGCCTGTGCTTCCACACCTGACCATGTCCCAAGAGTGGATGAAAGTGTCATGCCAGTATCTGATGTGAGAACACATTTCTAGTGCTGTCCTTCACGAGATTCCCAAAATGACCAGACCCCTTTGGTCAGCTCTCCGTTACCAACACTTCACTTCTGCAAAACTTTTACTGACAAAGCATTCATAAGAGAGATCTCTGGTGGCATTTGCTAAATTTCCTTTTTCCTGACAGGCTTCTCTGCCCAGCTCTCATCCTGAGCACACAGCCGAATGTGCTCAAAGTGCAGTGCACAAGGGCTTGGGGGTTTACTAATGCACACCTCACCCTATCCCAGCTGGGCTTAGCTGGTCTAAGAGACATCAGTACAAAGTTTACCCACATAAACAGAAAACTGGCTCAAAGGGAGTCAAATGCAGAATCTATTAAATTATTTATATTAAGTATGTGGCTATAGTCTTGACTGGTGCCATGGTTTAACAGCTTTAGGAGGATTCAGCACTGTAGCTGCGCTCTTTGATCTACCTCAGCTGAATGGAGACAGCAAAGAAGGTGAGAACAGCCAGGACAAACTTGCTGCTGAGATGTCATATTTACCAATTAAATACTATTCGCTAAGAAAAAGTCATAACCTCTTTCACTCACCAACATTTGGGTTACCAAGTCTAAGCAAGAAAACAATGGTTACAGAAAGTTGGTTTTTTTCTTTATTTTTTGATTCCTTCAGTGTCTCCCCCTCTGCCTCAATGGGCTTTATTTCTTGCAAAATATCCAGGAACAATAGCAATAGTAACTAGATTTATTTCTGCTCATTGCTATAGTATGCTGTGGGTACCAGATGTGCAAGTTTCCATACGAGCCGAAGAATGTGACTGAATTTTAGTTAAATGCAATCACTTCTGAGAGAAGGGACACTTCAGTTTTATGGACATTCAACTCCTAATTGAACCCTAGTTTTCACTGCTCAGACTGCTGAGTCCTGATGGATGTGATCATTTCTCTACTGAGATATAAACCTCCTATGCTCATTCAGAGCCCAACAGCTGCCTGCTGATATGAACAATTTTTTACCACCGCTAATCTAGGTTTTATTTGAATTCAGTTTTAAATAAAGTTCATGTACTTGGTGTCATTGTCCTTGAGGAAAAGAAATGGTACACACAGACCTCATAAGCCTGTAAAAAGTACCAAACCCAAGATGTCACTCTACAACCTGCTTTCAGCTGCTGATTTTTACTTATAACTGTATGCAACCCGTAACAGTCACATCCAACATTTGGCCAGGTATATAAAACACACTTTCCTCTCCATTGTAGCACAGATATTTACTCAATATCCAGTTACAATAACTAATATACACTTCAATAAAAACTGAGTTTGCCTAGGCAACCAAAATCTATCAACTTTTACTACAGGCAATCAATGGTTCGATTTATGCATTTCTTTCTTGCAACATTCTCTATATCCTAAGAATAGGTTGTAAAGGAGACTGTATATCAATGCATAGTGGCAAATCAGCACCAAGTGTCTTCTGAGGTCAGTGTTCACAGTAGAGAGTACAGATCTATTTATAAACTATTCTCATATCTTCCTCTTTTATTATCTTGAGAGCACTCAGGTGTTTTTCATGGCAATTCAAGACCATGCAAAACATCACAAAACCTCAAACAAAGCAACAAAGGCGAGCTCTTACTTTAAATAACAAAAAAATTCTTTTAACAGCCCAATAGCTCTGCCTCATTAAAATACACTGTAGTTAGTATATTTCAGTTTCACATCTCAGTGAAGTTTACAGAGAGTCAAGACAATCCCAATCCGAAACTGCCACTTTGTTGACTTCCTCTAAAAACTTAACTAATACAGATCTCTTAAAAAACACATATAAGTGATGAGACACAGTAAGGAAATTCTTAGTTGAAATAATACTTAGCACTTCTGTAGAACGATGTACCCAAGGATCTACAAGTAGTTATGAAACTAATTAATTTATTAAACTTCTCAACACCCCTGTGAAGCAAGCAAGCACATTTATCCGTTTTATGAGGAAGAAAACAGAGCCATGGAGAGGTGGAGCGACTTGCCCAAGGGTAGCCAGCTAGAGTCTTTCAGAGTAATAAACAGCATCTGAATTATTGACTCCCACTGCTACCCTTCAGCTGAATTGTTCCTTTTTTGAAATACTGCAGTGAGTTATAATAATAGTTGGCATGATAAACATAATGTGGAAACATTTAGGCTGAGATTTTCTTCATCTTTGTTTAGACTATATTAAAATTTTAGTGTTATTTAAATTGCAGTTGATCTTCTTAGTGTGACCTAAAAATCTCCAGGGTTGAGCAATATTTCTTGTACTTTATTCACAGTTGTGACTACTTTGTATGTTGCCATTGCTTATGGCTAAAGCGCAAGCCACTCCAACTTGAAAACACAGGAAAATGTTTTATATTACTTCAAGAGGGAGCGACAGAAGAACAGAGAGGATGATTACTCTCATTCATACCAAATAGAATTTTAAGGGTTTGCATGAGACGTTCCAAGTGGTGATGCACGGCTTTCATGCAATACTAGCTATAGGAACAGCAACTCGCTGCCTGGGGCTGAGAAGACTGAGCTTCTCGAATTGACAGCTCTGGTCCCAGGTCATTTAAAACTTTCTCAATTAAAAAAAGTTAAAAAAAAAAAAAAAAAAAGAAGTGAAAAAAGAAGTGGCAGAAAGCTGCATCGGGCAAGTTTCTCTGTTCCTGTCTCTCAGCTTGCCTAGGTGCAAGACAAGGATGCTACTGCTTACCTTTCACACGCGCATGTTTGGAGGCTGAACTCGGCAGCGAAAGGCTCGGCGGCTCCCGCGGTCGCGGGCTGCGGAGGAGCGGAGCTGTTACCCACGGCGCCCACAGGTGAAGCTCCGCACAGCAAGCGCCACGTCCCCCCGCACGCACCCACCTCCCTCGCCGCCGCGGGCCCGTCCCGCGGGTGCCCCGACGGCAGCTCC
>VZTB01006934.1:1940271-2016080 GCA_013397245.1 Thryothorus ludovicianus
AGCGCAGGGCGGGATGGAGGCGCCCCGGGAGCGCTGCCCGCCCCGCACGGGCACTCACCGCCCGCGGCCCCTGCCCGGCGCCGACCGCCGACCGCCTGCCAGAAAGTTTCTCCTCCGCAGCCCCGGGGGACGGAGCGAGGAGGGGGCCGAGGGGTGCGTTTTTCAAGGCAGGAAGAAAGTGACTCCCCCCATCCCGCTCCACCTCCCGCTTCCCCGCCCTCCTTCCGTACCTCTCCCCGTCCTCCTCCTCCTCCTCCTCCCCCCGCCGCTCCGCCGGCCCCTCACGCCATGGCGGCACGGCGCGGTGGAACCCGGCCCGGCCCGGCCCGGCCCGGCGCGGCCGCTCCTCTCGCTCCTCTCGCCCCGTGGGTGCCCTTGTGTTTGTTTATCCCTGCCGCGCACACGGCTTCTCCTCCTCCGCGCGTTCCTCCCGGCTCGAACTGCACGGAAATGCCCTAATTCTCCCTTTTAGCGGGAGGACTCGTTTCTCCGCAGGGAATGTTCTGGTCCCAACCAAACGGAGCGTTGGCACAGGATTCCCGGGAGCTAGAGAGGACCGGGCAGGGCGGCCGTGGAGGTGACAGCATCCCGGGTGTCCCATTCGTATTCATTGTCCATCACTGGCGCTGTCACCATACTGCGCGACGGGAATAGGGCCTCCCACCCAAAAGTCCCCTCAAGCCAGCAAAGAAACAAAAAGCTGATTTGTCAATCTTCTCTTTTAAGTATGGTGTGGCTACTTACATGAACGTTTCCCATATAAAAGAAGAAAAAAATAAAAGTGAAATGGCGCGACGGTTCAAGTCAGCCATCCCGACATTTTTCGAAGCCACACAATTGAAGAAGATATTTCAGAAAGTAATAAAATAGAGGATAAAATAAATGATCCTTTGGAACATTCTTTTTTCCTCCTCAGTCACTCTAGGTAAGACAAAGTGCAGAGTGAAGAATTCCAAATGTTTGTTGGGTTTTGAAAGCTGAACATATTTTATCAACTAAGTAATGAAAATAAAAATATTTACATGTGATAAATCAGGATGTTCTCCAATTACCTGAAGTTTACGTCTCACAAAGCGTATTCCTCATTTTAGTCATGCGTTTACTGATGTTACTGAATCGGTCAGCTGGCTCATAAGTGCTCAGTTCCCTGCTCTGAAATGCAAAATCTGTATTTTCTGAGGATGGTTTTAAACAGATGCATTGTGGTTTAAAGTGTGATTTCCTGCTGTTCTATCAGGATTAATAAACTTGTTGAAACTAGACAAAATCAGAAACTATGAATTTTACTTCACCTTTCCATTCCTGTTGTATTTCTGAGCAATATCTATTGACAATCTCAGCCCTAAAGAGTAGTGACCCACATGTTGTTGCTGCAGACTCCAAGAGCAATGACAGAACCTGGAATGAAGCCTTTCTTTTTTACCAGTAACAACATGCCTAAAAGCACAAAGTGCTTCAGTTTCAGTCATGCAAACACTAGATTAATCATTAGAAGATATCTTTCTGAACACCTATTTGAACGGTATTAGGATCTACAGAATTGATAGTAGAGTTGTAAAATATTGATGTTGTAATACAAATGAACATTTGAAAAGCTGCAGACCAGATGTGATGGATAGGCTGATTCTGCTGGAATTTCTAAAATTACCAGGGTGCCTAAAGTAATAAGAAGGAAGGTATTTACTTGTCACATGTCTGCATCATTAGGTATGTAAATATATTAAGTACCTGACTCTAAGTGAAATGGAATTAGCCCTTACAATTCTGAAAAGCATAATGTCTGAATGGCTTTTGAAATCCTGCCCTTGGTCTGTAATGGTCCCTGTATTGTAGAAAAACTGGGCTGTGCTGCCCTGTCCTCTCAGGCAGAGCACACCATGGCTCCCTTATAGCATGGGCCCTTGGCTTCCTGCCTCCCAAGGGATGAGGTTGGATGTGCAGCTTGGATCTTGCTCTGGTGTGCAGTTAGAATGCAGTGGAGATACCAACAGGATGGAGAAACAGAAATCCTCTCTGCCTCATGTTCTCTTGTGTAAAACGGGGCTTGTTTTGCTTCCCCAGTAACTCGGAGTGCTTGTCAGGCTAAATAGATAAATTAACATTTATTGGATGATTCAGTGATACCTAAGAGAGGCAAGATCTGTCCACACTAGATTAATTTCAGCATTGTCACTGGTAATTTTGAAATGAAAATGGCCCCAGCTTTAGCAAGCATCATGTATAGTGAAAAAATTAGCCACAGGAATAGAAGTTGAAGGAAGATTGCCTTCAGCTATGTAAAAGCTGCTAAAAAGAAGATAATAATCTCTTACCCTCATCCTCTGAAAACAGCATGTAAATCGCAGTAAGAGAAATTTAGGCTAGCTAGGATAAAAGAAGAGTATTTGTAGGAGTAAATAAAGGAGAAGTGGACTGCACCTCTCTCCCCAGAGGCTTTTTAAGTGCAAGTTGGACATATATTTGACAAGAGTGGTTCAGATCTAGAAAGTCTGATGAAAATTGCCTCAGAGCAAGGGGTGGACCAGATGACCTGTCAAGGTCCTGTTTTGTGTGATCATGTTCAAAATGCTACTTGCACAGGCAAGATTACGGATCGTCTTTGATCTTCTTCTGCCCTTCACTTCTTTAGCCATGGGTAGAACTCCTCTTGCTGAGGTTGAGTTTCTCTCAGTGGTTTGCTGGACTTGCTGCATGCCAGTGAATTCAGCGCTGACAGCAAGAAGAAAACAATTAAACAATGAAACAATGTCAATTTTGAGCAGCAGCTTTGGGTGGGATCCATCTAACCTCTGAATGTGTCATGCACTTTTGTTCTTTGACTGCTAACTACCTCTGATCTAGTCACGTTAGACTCTGTTTATAACACTGCAGAGAAAAATAAATTCTTTTACAGCAGAATTCATCTGACCTGTTTTAGATGTCATTAGGATGTGATGAATCATATCCTTAGGCTATCTGTTCTTGCCACCATAAGACCATAAAGTAAGTTTAAATGACTGACTCAGTAGCATACCATCATATATTTTCCATTCCTCTGGTGCTTCTGTCCCTGAAATCTCTCACTCCCTCTCTGCTTTCAAGTATCAAACCCCTAGTTTATTTTAGTTTATTTGTTCCTTTTTTTTTTCATTATTTTTAAATTTAATTTTACTTTATTGGAAAAGTCCCACTGAGGTTAATAGCTTTTGTAGCTGTCATTTCCCTAAATTGCATAATGTGACACTAAAACATACAGCAACTTGACCTTTTCAGTGGCATTGCTCCAGAATGGATTCAGGAAAGAAGCTAAATTTACCTACTGGAGCTAAGACCATTGACTTGGCCAGTAGTGCAAAGTATGTTTAATGAAAATTGTTTGAAAACTGTTCAGGTCAGACACTGTTCTGCTCCTATGTCACATGCTCATTGTTTTTCTTTGGTCTTTATGGCAAGCCCACATTACATCCAATGTCTGGTGTCTGTGTGCTTGAGTCAAACATATGTGGGAAATGCTGCTCTTTTCCAACAATGGCAATTTTTTTAGGTCATGCTCAGAGAAATCTCTGTACACCTAAGTACAGTACATGTCTTAAAAATGTCTGTGGCATGAGAGACACTGTGAGCAGCCACCTCTTGGTAGCACCTATCATTTCTTCTTTGAGAAAGAAAAGCTTCCCAGAAAGCCCGGTAGTTATCTGGCTTGCAGGGAAGGCAAACACACTTTATTTTCCTGTTGCATTGGCAAGCTGGATCACGAGGATGTGAAGAGGGAACAAACCCAGTTGGCTCAGTAGGACAGTGAGAAAGGAAGGCAGCAGGGCCACATTGGGCAAGTGATGTAGGGCTCATTCTGGGGCAGACACCAAGTATCTGCTGATGCTTCATACATTTAAAAGCCTTTCTTTCTCACTTTTTGGAGTTTGGATGTTTGGAGCTTGTTTCTCTTCATAAGCATAAAGAGGGAAGCTGTGTATCATTCTACCTGTTCCACATATGCAGCCTTGGCCATCCTTTTCTTTCTCTCAGTCCAGTCTGTGCAACAGCATTTTTTTCTTCTTTGAATTTTCCTGTGTGTACTTGGGTTTTTTTCTTTTCATTTGTCTTTTGCTTGTGTGATTAATTTTGTTTGTTTTGGTTTGGTTTTTTTTATTAAGTACTTGCCTCCACTAAAGACCCCTGTATTCTCTGTGTGATCAATTTGGTCCCAAATTTCCGTGTAAGAAACATTTCTACAGTTGCTATTAAGTGACAAAACTCTTCAAATTAAAAGAGAAAAAAAAATTCTCCAGATTCTTTCAGTAATTCTTCAAAACAATTGATTTGGTTATGCTCATAACCCTTGTGTTTTCTTTGCTTTTTGTGTCCAGCTGTGATGATTTCTGATCTTAGTGCTGTGACCTGAAACCTGTAGGACAAGAGCAGTAGCCAGTCTCTTCTTGTAGATGACCTGCAGAACTGCAAATCTGGATACCTGTGTATTGCTCACCCTGCCATCCTTGATCTGGGATACTCTACCCAACTCTTCTCCTTGAACTTTATTAGAGCCACATGAAGGCAGCTTTAATTTTCCAATCTTATCCCCGTTCCAGACACATATGGGAGCATGTTGGCTATCTCCTATTTTCCAACCAGGGTGTGGACCAGACAGTGTCCTAACTTGGTTGTTCCTGCTAAATCCTTCAAGTTCACGAGGCTGTGGCATGATTCTTTCCATTTATTATTTGGACATTTGGAATTCTGGCTCACTGCAGGCAATGGACAAAAATAATCATAGCTCCAAAACTAGGATGAAAAGAAGTTGCCTGAAATCAGCCCTAAGAAAAAATTCTGATTCTTAGTACTGATTTCCATCAAATTTTGGAAATTTGGAAATCTAGTCTAAGCACATCAGGATATCTGTCTGGTTGGGGCATGTTGTGGTACAAAGCAGTTTCTCTCACAGGAAAATCCTTCATCTGCTTCTACATCTACAGACAGAAAACACTTTTCTCTTTCCCACAGATGCAGCCTTTTACTCTTCTACTTCGTGGTAGCCAAACTATCAGTAGGGTAGCTGGAAGGGGAAATCACTAGATGTTTCCTAAATGTCTCTTCTTTGTATGTAAATGGGACGTCTTTCTCTGCTTTACATTTCCTTTCTTTCCCTCTTTCTTGCTCTCACCATGTGTTCAGCCTGGTTTAGCTTGAGGCCAGCAGACAGAAAGTCAGATGGGAAAAAAAAAATCCTGCAGATTTATTAAGGAATGGGAAGCTGCAGCATCAGTAATCAGAGGTGGTTGGTGAGTGGAGATAGATTCATGGTTCTGAGATGTGTCAGGAAGACAGTAACCATAAAGCAGGTACATAGGCACTTAAATGGGAGATGCCAAGAAATATCTTGATACGATAAAAAATTACTTCCATCATCTGTTCTGTGCTTTTAACAGCAGAGTCCATGTTACTGTTTTTACCTTGCTGTAAACATCAACAGGGTTTAGGTTTATCTTCTTCTAGCAGCTGTCCATCTGCTTAACTGGCCTGCTTGTTCTTTAGCACATATCTCTTCACTGCTGATGACCAAAACAGGCTGCAGAGGGGCAACTCTCCAGCAGCATGTGGCTTTTTATTTATTTGAACTGGTCTTTACTTTATGTTTTCAAATGTGTGACCTTTCTTCACATGTATGATAAGTGTCAACTTCTTTTCCTTCAAACTCCTTCGATGTTATAAGCCAAGCATCCCCTGGGAGCACAAACTGTTAATGCTCATACCAAGAGGAACCTTCCAAAGCCAGACTTCATCAGTGCTGTCTTAGAGCTGACTGCCACAACCTCCCTCTCTGGATGCCAAATATGTCACAGTAATGTTTTCCACTTGTAGAATGCTGCTTTCAGTGAAAGGCATTTTTAAGGCTACAATCCACCAATTTTATGGAGTCACTTGGTATGTGGAAAGCCAAGCAGACAACTAAACAACTACTGGAATTCATGAAAATTTTTGCTTACTTATTCACACCCCAGTTCTAGAGTTGCATAGTCCCATGTCTCTCTCCTTTTCCTTACAGCAGAGGCATGTCCATGAAAAAGGTTTGTCTCAGAGACTGAATTTGGACTTGTCGCTGATTCTCCATTTCTGTTTGTAATCTTCTCCCTCTGATTTACTGCATTCTATTTACTGCAGCCAAGACTCAAGGGTGAGATATTAGATCAAACACAAAGAAAGGCATTAAAAATTAATTTCCACTTAAATACAATACTTACCTCTGCATCACTAGAGTGTACTGTAGCGATCAGTTCTTCACACTTGATTCTAAAGAACGGTGCTCAACAGCTGGTGGCTCTTGTTGCAGTCACACATACTCCCTAAAGGCAGCTCCACCACTGCTCTAAGTTCTAGAGTCTTCATAAGGTTGTTGCACCAGTCTGTATCAATAATTGGTTATTGCGTCTATAGTTCTGGGGCTTTTGGGGCACTGCTGCTGAGTATTTCAGGGGCTCCTGTAACCACCTCTTGATGGGCCACTCATAGACACAATCTGTATTTGCTCAGTTCCTGGCAGTGTGCTCTGCATAGCAGAGGTTTTTAAATGTGCTCACAAATATGCATACATACATACAAATACTTTTACAGTTACATTTAAGAATGTCTATCTAACAGTCATCATATTAATGGTCTTTAAGTCTATTTTCTTAAATTCATGTAATCATATTCACGTTGGTTTTTTCCCCCCTCATTTTGTGTATAGATTAATATCAGTAATGTACCAGATATCTCCAAGTCATTCACAATAACAGGGCAAAGATTAGAGGAAAGAGGAAAATCCCACACAATGGATATATTTTGTTAATTATTATCTTCTGAGACGTATGTGAACTCCTTTCCCTGATACCCTCTTGCCTATTGCCCTGTTGAACTATTATTGTCAGCTCATGCTGACCCTCAGCCTTTTTGTCCTTGGCCTCCATCTATTCTCTATTTTCCATCACCTGTCTACTACTGACCTAGAGATTCCCCAGCTTACTGCCTAAGAGTGCTTAGTTTATTTAATTGACCTAAAACTCCACACCTCCTATGAAATGCAGATAATTCTCTCATTCCCTTAGTCCCATGTCATAGCATCCTACCCTTTAATTGCTGACTGTTCATGTGTATACATTTTTCTGGGAAGCTTTGAGGGAGAAAACAGGGATAAAAGTTCACTGCTGCTGTCTCCAGCATTGCTGCAGCTGCTTCAACAGCAGCCCTCCAGCAGGTATTTTTGAAGCCTCTGTCAGAATAAGATAAAGAATTTTTTATCTCTTAATTTAATAACATATTGTTTCTTTTCACAAAATTTACAGTAGTATTTTCTTTCTCTGAATTAATATAATTTACAGGCTGCTTAGCACCCAGGAGTGAACGTTTAATTTTTCATTTTGGGCCGAGGTTACAGAGGATGATATAGAAAGAAAACTGAAACTCTCAGGAATTGAGATAAGACAAGAAAAGAATTGCTATATTCACCTGTACTTTTATTCCTCAGAGACTGTGGAGGCTTTAGAAATTAATTGTTCAATGTATATTTATTAGGTACATGGAGTCCTTAGAATTCGTTTAGTGCTGTGACAGAACAAGGTCTACTGAAAGTTAATGGACTTATTTCCTAAAATATACCCTGAAAATAACACTGTCATAAACTTTGAACAAGAACACCTATTTTTTTCCCTATTTTTTCCTGAATGCAGTGTAAGGTGGTTTATGATTTTCTTCATTCTTAAAAAGAATGTAAGTTCCCAGCCTTGTAAGAGGGAATCAAATGGAGTGTTTGAGTGTTTTTACTCAAAACCTAGTAGCCCATGGAAAGCAGAAATACCTTTCTGGCTGGAGAATCTGCTCTGGCCGGGCTGTTGGAGCAGCTGTGCAGACTGCTGCTCCATTTGTGCCGCTACCATTTTGTGTCTTGCAACCTCTAATTTGCAGAAGGGGCTGGAAGCCATCACATAATTTTGAAGTGGCTGTGATGGTTTCTCACCCCTGTGCAAGCACTTAAAAGTCGTTGTGGCCATGTGTGAGAGAGCCACGTGTGCGCTGCGGCAGCGGGAGTGGGAGGCATGAGGGATATTTAGCACAGTTCTGATTAAATCAGTTTAGCTGCAGCGGGGCAGAAGTTAAATGTGCTGCTTCAGATGTTTGCCCTTCTGTGAACTGTGACATCTGGCCAGCTGTAAAACCTCTGTGGTCTTCCCATGGCTTCCAGGGAACAGCTGTGGGTACCCACTTCATACTGGAAAGATTTACCGTACACCTTTGTCCCGTATTCAGGAACACGACTGGCTGTGCTGGCCACAGCACTAGTCCTGTGGACAGGAATCCCCAGTTTGCCCTGAAAAGATGCTAGCAAGCTTTTAGGGCTGGAAATTGCCGAGTCTGTTTAACTTCCTGGATTCCATCTTATTTTGGCCTTAATCCAGGCTCCGTTTTCCAGTTAAACATTTCTATTTATAATGCTTACCAAAAAACAGGATTTGTTTCTTGCACCAAAAAACATACAGAAGAAAACCTCTTTTAATTTTTTTTTTCTCTCCTGTGACTCACCAAGGGAGTTTGATGTTCCACTTAGAATTGCAGAAAACAAAATTACAGGCAACTGGATTTATAATGGGATTTAGCCTTTCCCCTGGGGGCTCTGGATCAGCTATGTGCTTGCTGGAAGGGCTGGTTTCTGGCCAGTTGTTAACAATAGATGTCTGTGGCTACACCATTTTAGCCATTATACCATTACAGCTGGCACTCTCCACAGAGGTAAGGTTCCTCTAGTTTAGCCATGTGCTTTCCCCACTAAATCTGAGGCCATGAGTCAGCTGAAATGTTACTTGCCTCCAGGCATGTCCACAGAAAGAGGCATATTTTGTTTTAAAAGCCAGTCACTAAAATGTACTGTAAAACTTGTCTTGTTCCTTCCATGATGCTGAGGAGCAGCAGGCTGCCCCATGCCAGGGAAGTCAGAATCAACATCTTCCTGTCAGATCCCTGTGCTGAAGTGTGTGATTCTTCTACCTTCTTCCACAGAGGTGGCTTTATTTCTAAACCTGACTTTCTGAGAAACTGTGCTGTAAAACATCCAGTTTGTGCACGAAAGTGTGTTTCACGCTTACTGTGTTTTTGTTCCCCGTGGTGACAAAAGGGAAGTTCAGATGTCACCTTCCCACTGGTGGCATCTGCTAACTAACATATTCCTACGCTCTGCTGCTGTTTATCTGGGCATGATTTAATGCATACTTGGTCTCAGGAGGAAAGACTTAAACTAGATTTGGGAATGCTGGTTCCCGGTGCCTGTCATCACACAAATTTTCCTGGGAATTCCTTTAAGAATTGCTACTGCACTACCACAGATCAGGAACTTGGGTGAACTGGAGGTCCCCAACAGCCTGGGGAAGGAGCAGTCTCTGAAAATCCTGTGTCCAGCAGTGCCTCATGCTCGCCACAGACAATCTGCCTGCATTTGTTTATTTAACTTCTCACTGGGGATGAAGAAGCCTTCAGTTCCCATGAAGAAGTCCTAGTCAGGAAAACTGCACCAAGCTCTTCTGTGCATCAAAGATTGCTTCCCTCTCAGTATTAAAGGTATTAATTTATTAAAGTTTCTGGTTGTTTTATATGTCTTATGCTGAGCAGGTTCAAGTTTTGTTTTGTTCAAGGCTGCAGCAAAACCTCTCCTTGCACTGCTCTGAGACAAGCTTATTTTTCCCTTTCTCATTTTGCTGCTCAGCTATAAAGTAAATTCTGAGAACATTTTTTATTTTAAGAAATAAATTCTCTTTATTTTAAAATCCAGACACACGTGCTTTATATGAAAACAGACATGAAAGGAGACTTGGTATTCATCTCTGGTTTTAAGCAAAACTGTGGCTTTCAGGGCTGTCTAATCAGACACAGTGATTTCAAGGAAACTTTACAACTTTATGTCTCCCTGCCAATGCTCGAGATAGTTTTGCAGGCACTTCAGCAATCTTTCTGTCAATGACCTCTTACAAGAGAAGCCAAGAAGTTCCAGAGATTTCCAGGGGTTTAAAAAACAAAGTAGAGACACAGAAATGAGGAAAAAGCAAAGATGGCATCTTACAGTGTCATATTAAATATGGTCAGCTCTCTACCATGTGCATTTCTTCTCCCTGGTTCTTCATGCCATTTCCAACAGCTCTCCTTTTGCCACAGCATCAACTGCCTCCTCATTCCTCCATTGCCAATCTCTACTTTGTATAATTTTCACAGATTCTTGAATAGAAGAGTCTTTAAGTAAGAGGAACTCTACTTTTTTGGCAACCATTTCAGTTATTTTTCCCAAGTTTTCCTGCAGCCACAGACTGCAGTGGCACAAGGAGTCATGCTTACAGCAGCTTTCTGATATCCTCTCCTTTCTCTGCTGCTGTGAGGTCCAGCAAGTGCAAATGGTTGGTGACAGCCTTTGTCAAAGATGGGCATATGTATTTCTTCTGGTGAGCTCTGTATTCAGGTTGTCCTTAGAATCTGCTACCTTTCCTTTAAAAAAAAATACTGCTTCTCCACTGAGACACCAGGACCCAAGGACTTCGAAGATTTTCAGTCTGATTTTCCATAACAATTCAATTATTTTCTTTAAAAAAAATCAAGGAAAAACATCCCCAATCTAAAAAAATCAGTTCCAAATTAATAGCAACAGAAATGTACCTAATATGGGTTTGCACCATAAATTAGTCAGAAGTTATTTACAGATTACTTGATTCAGGCTAGAATTTCAAAGATATCGTACTCAGGAATCTGAGATTTTAATCTGGGTATCTCTCTCCTCAATTCAAACATAGTACTGTTATGAGACAGATTTGGTACTGAAGACATTAATGTTAATTCAAAAATTTCCAAATAAACTCAACTATTACCACTGTCTTAAGTATTTTCAGCCTTTATTTTATGAGGAGAATGGCACTTTCATTTTCATTCCTCATTCACCTTGTCTTAAAGGAAGTTTTTCTCAATTTTGTACCCATTTGTTTCATGTTTCCCTTTCAATAAACCAATGCTTAATGCTAATCTGGAAATGTTTGTTACTAGCAAGTATACTGCTCCACAAGAATGTAAAAATAACATTCTATGTAAAGGCAGGAAAAAAATATGCAGACAGAGGTGATATCTGTGAAATGAGGTGGAATGGTGTTTGTGTCTGATTTTGACACAGAATATTTTAGCTGGTGAGACTGCAAAGATACAGAGTGAGCTGTGGTAACACAAGTTAAGTGTCAATACAAGCTAAATCCATTCTGGTAATCCAACAGGCCTAACAAAGTGAGTTCTTTTCCTTGGAAACAAGAAAATTAAGTTCCTGTTTATTGTTCTTTAAACTTTGAGGGAAGTTCATCCAAAAGTCTGCCATCCTAGTGTGACAAAACTGCTGACTAAACAAATATTTGCCTTGTTTTTGCATCTGCTAGCCAGTGTTAGTTACTGAGCTCTCCCTGTCCTAAGTGCTGGAGAACAGGTCTTTGAACCTAAATCCACAGAGAACAGGATTCCAGTTTGCTTAAATAAGCAGGTAAAAATCACGCATTTTCAGTTCATGCCTTGAGCCTTGGTGCCCTTCTGCTTGAGGCTGTTCCTAGCTAAGATGGCTGGTTGCTATACCTTTCCTACTCCTGGCAGGTTTTCCCAGGGAGGTGGAGAACGTGAGTTTGAATCTGCCCCATCAGAGAAGGGAACTGTATGCAGTTTCCCTCCTTCTGCAGAAGAGCTCTGATGCTTGAGGTATTGCAGACTAAAGGAGGAAAAGGCTCGTAGGGAACCTTATGGCTGAAGAGTGGTCAGGTATTTTCAGGAATACAAAGTATGATATGGGCTTTTTGAATCATCAATCTGCATTTAGTTGCCTAAATCCCATTCAAATATCTCTTTGAGTATGATGATCTTTCTCTTTGGGACTCAATTTTTGTCTGTCTTCAAGAACAGTTACAGTGGGAGAACAAATTCCTCAGAGCCTGCAAAACATTGGTGTATGGTGATAACCTGAGCTGTCCAAGGTAACTGTTAATTGAAATAGCTGAGGGTCGAGTTTCTGAATTTCCTGGGGCCTATGGTAGCAACAGCATCACCTTACATAGGGAGAGTACCTAAAATGTCCTCAAAAATGTAGACTGTAACTTGGGATGAGCTATTACTATTACATTTCTCCCGAAGGCTGTGGGCAGTGCATGGAAAAAGCCAACAGCACTTTGTGAAAGGTAGTGGTGGCCAGAAGACTTAGAGAGGAGGATGCATCACTCACCTGTTCCATCTGGACTAGAGAAAGAAGTGACACACAAGCCTACACAGGAGTCTGCTTTAATCCATCACTCTATTTTATGAAGCATCACACAGCATTTGCACCAATTAGCATTTGATAGCAGTTTAAGTAAGGGCCACAGGGTTATTTAAGGAAAAAGCCAACAACCTATTTGGTCATCACTGAGTCCTCATTTGGCAGCAGCGCTCTTGGAGGGCTTGGGTAGTACCCAGCAGTTGCTGAACTATTTGAGGAAAATCGTGTAAATCTATAATCCAGTGGTAAATCTGCAAGATAGAAACATACCACATCTGATTAGCAACACAGCCTGTATCACATAAAAAATAAGCTTGTGGTGAATAGCAGTACTTCTTAAAACCTTGAGCTGTTTGCTCACCGGCATCAGAATTCAATCAGATTGCATGATTACACATTTATTTGACATCTTCAGCTGTTCAAGGGATTGACTTTCGGAGTTTATTCAACTGCAATAAAGGATATTCAGTTCCTTGATTGCTGAAATAATGCTAGTCAGAGAAAATTATTTCACTAATGCTTAAATACCTATCAAAAATCTTCATTGAGCCTAGATGCAGATTTCTCCCAATACACCTTCAAGTTCATTCTTCAATTTGTCACCCTTCTCTTTTATCTGAGCAATCTACTCACAAGAGGGCTACGTTTAAAATAAAGAATCAGTTCCTTTTTTGTTTTTCATGTCTATTGAAGCAAGATTCCCTAAAGGGACCCGCTCTTAGACCCTCTTGCAGTCCAGTGTTAACAACATCATTTTTTGTATCAAGCATTCTTAGAAATCTGCACTTGTAACTTGATGTACTCATCACTTCCAGTCTGTAAAGAACACTGAATGCATTAAAATAGCTCTGAACAGTCAAAGCTTTCTTTTCTGTAACTTTTTAAAAAGTCTCTGCTGCCAACAGTGACCCACCCACCCTCAAGCCAGAAAACTGATACTTCCCGCGCTCACCTCGTACTCAAAGTTCAAGAAACCAAATTAAAGAAACCATATAAATAAAATTTCAAGAAACAATTCTCTTTCCAATAAATGAAAAGAAAAAAACAACCTCCTCCCAAACAGGGTTAGCTCCTTTCCAGGTTTTCTGTTTAGAACCAAAGTAAATCATAAAAGTTATTACTCAGCTCATCTGTACAATAACTTATGAATTACAGTTTTGTTTTTTTTTTAATTTGGAGTAAATGTGGGGAAGTGACATCCTGTCACTACATGCTGCAATTTTTTTCCCCCCCACCAACAGCTTCTATGAAACAGAAACCTACAATTTTGGTAGTTTCGGCAAAAACAACAGGAAATCCAGCTCTGTCTCACAAGTGATCTGCAGACAGGCACCAGGACAGCATCCAGGTCTGCAGCTTTAAACTCATATTGAACATAATACAGCAAGCAAATGAGTACCTAGATCAAGCTGAAAAATCAGATAGAGGCTGGAATACAGTAGGAATAGGAGGAAAGTTAATTGGAAGAGAGTTATTTAAGTAGGTGATTTTAGCTTGTCAAAGAAGTCAGTTTTCTCATTTTGTCTGAGTCAGGGAAATCTCTGGGGCTTGTTGTGAGCACAGCAGAACAGGCAGATGCTTTCCTAGCATGCAGAAGGCCCAGTGGATTTACTGGCTGTTGAGTCTATTTATGACACTCAGTTTAACACAAAGGTTTCAAAAATTACAAAATAAATTGAAAAAAAAAGGTAATGTTTCCAAATATCTTTACAAGCTATAAAAATCAAATGTCATACAGTTACTTTTATAAAAAAGCTTTTACTAGCTTAATACACTAGCAGTCTGGAGTTTCCCAAGAGCAGTTTAATCAAAGAGCAGCACAAATGGGGCAGAATTACTACAAAATTGCTTATTGCTGAGGAAAAGAATCAGCCGGATCAAAATGGTAATTTCATTGGTATTTTGTGGTAAACTTGCTTTACAGAATCAGCTTAAACACCCAAACCATTCTATATACAAAGCGAAAGGCTCCAAAACAGAATAATCACATTTTTATAAATTCATACTCCAGTCTATCAATTTAAATGTTTCTTTTGTCTCAGCAAGCTGACTTTGGAAGATGACTAGAAAATATCCATATCCATTTTGCAAAAGTATGAAAAAAAAATACAGTATTTGATAATAAAACTAATCTTGGGGGGAAAAAATAGTTGCTTATTTCCAAGTTGTTATTTTCCTAGTGTTTTTTCCCAGTAAATTCTTCAGCTGCTGCTGTGGTGGTAGACCTTTGCATTTTGGCACCCACTTTTCACCTAAACCTGACAGAGAGTTGTAAATTAGGCAGGGGGTAGATATGTAGTCCTCTCTGAGATATAGCTTGACAGCAAGGCTCTAATGAGTCCTAACCTACACTGATAACGAATTCAGCACAAAACCCATCCTAATATCACCACTATCCTGAAAAACCTTAACTAGAACAAACAAAACAGCCTGAGACTGGAAGAAGGAACTAGCTGACTCTACCCAATTGCTTGAGAATCACAGTCCTAAAATTTTTCTATCATCCTTAGGTAATTCTATCCAGACTATTTTTTTTTAATCCCAAGACAAATAGGGTATTCCCTTTAAGAGCCAAAGAATCCTGAAGTCAGACATAAAGGTCCCAAGAGGGTCCCAGAGGAGTACAGAAGGTCCTAGATCTACAGAAATACCAGTTATTAGATATATCACCCTGAGTTCCTGCCCTGCTCTTTTCCTTGCTCCCACACCAGACTGAGTGCAAATAAGTGATACTTTCCTATAATGTGACCAGTGTTATTAGCATTTCCCAATGGCCTGGGCAACCCTCACAGGTTACATGGCTTAACCTGAGCTCAGAAGAGCTCCTGCCCTGCCCTGCCTCCCTACAGGCCTCCAGCAGCCCTGGTGTGAACTAAACAATGATGGTATTTGAACAGTAGCTACTGTCAGTTACTGTGTCCCAGTTATCCAAATCCAGGTATTAAGTGACATTAAGTACAACACGGTGTTCTGATGCTTCAGTACACCCTTACCCGTGCCTGTGCTTAGGAGTTATGGATGGATTTATATCATAGTTACAAAGCTGACAACATTTCACTGTCTCCTGTGCTGTGCACTTAGTGTAGGCCAGCTAAATGAATGCCACAAGCTTTTATCAGAGGAAGACTTGGAGTTCCACCCACAAGCAAGGAAGAGAAACCACAAGAAGAAGGGAAAATGTAATATTCTCAATGAGTGATCAGGAAAGTATTTGAGTAACTGAATGGAAGACAATTTTAATTTAATCCAGACACAGGCCTGCTTGATAAACTTACTACTCTAATTTTTTTCAATTTCCTTGAACAAACCAATACATTAAACAAATAAAATCTTAACTAAGCACTTTAGATGGATGGTATTGTTTCTCAGTTTAAAGCATAGTCCAAGTCTGAAACAGATTTCTCCCAAAAAACACAGCAGAAATGCCAGGAATCATTTTTCAGTATTGACCAACAAAAGTAGAGCCAACATTTTTTCGTCATGACACCACAGCAGCATCTCCAGGACGAGTGAGAAGCTCTAGAGAAAGCAGAACTCCCCCTCCCACCCTGAGGTCTGCTCCCTGCCAGTGAGCAGGGCTGGCGCCAGATGCTGCAGAAGCCTCCTAGTAAACAGCAGGGTTGTGTTCTTAAGTGAATCCAAATATATCCTCCTGATAATCACCAAGGAAAAGGCACAGGGAAGAGAACTAAAACCTTGTTAGTAGTACCCAAGTTTGAAAAAAATCCTTAAACGGCTTAATTGTGGCAAATTTCAGAAAACACTGTCAGAGCTCTATCTTACATCTCATCATCTGGGTGAGGTAATTATAGGGGGAGAGGGCAAACCATCAGCTAGCAGAAATTCTTTTGCTTTTACAGGGTTTTCTATAATTAATGCTGTCTTACAAGCTTTATCATAAATCTTTCATTGCATTTCAAAGGCACTGCTGAAAGAAAATATTAGTTTTCTAATGATAACAACTTCTAATAATTATTTCTTAGCAGTGGAGTAAGCACAATTGCTGCAGGGGAACTTACCGGTTTGGCTGTGCCTTTGAGTGACCTGATTTGCCAGTCTGTGGGTAACCTGTAACAGGTGTTTCTTTTTCCTAAATACTAAATGTTTTTATCTCCTGACCCATCTTTATTTTGTAAGAGTAAAATCAGCACCTGCACTAAAAGCTCAGGATGTGAGGCAACATACTAGAGGCAAAAATAAAAAACCCAAGGCCACAAGTAGATTTATCTGATAGCAGTTATTTTTAGAAAAACTTCTAAGGCTGATTTTCCTAAACTGGAGGTCAGATGTTTGCTGTACTAAATCAAAGCTCCCAAAAGAGTGAAGTCAGCATGAGAAAAGCATTCCTTCTGTCAATTACATGAAAGTCAGTGTTGCTGTCTGCATACTCCATAATTCAAAAATTGGAGAGGAGGAGAGGATCTGTGCAGTGCTGTATGGGAAAGGGGGGGGACTCCTCAAGGTGGGTTTGCTCCACAGGAGAAAGCTTCTGAGCTTGGATATAGTTGGTGACACAAGCCAGTGCAGTTTTAGCCCTGGGCATGCAGGGATAAAGACTAAAGCTACTCTCAGTCAAAGTGCAGGTTTGCTGCTTTACTTGCACTTATACAAGAGCTTTTGCCAACACAGGTGTATTGGCTGGAGATCATGCTAGCACACATTTGTGGCCTGAGGTTTGTCACTGGTTATTTTCTATGGTATCTAACACAGAAGACAGTGCCATTGGAGAAAATCCAAGTGGCAAACTGCAGGGATATGTGCAGCAGCAGCTTCACTACCAGTTTTGCAGATGGATGAGTGCCTGGGGAAATGGAATGACTGTCCCTTCGTGGCTCCTGCAATTGCTTGTGGTGTGCAATTTTACTGTAATTATCTTGGGAATAACAAGTCACATTACTGTGGGTCTACCCTATGGCCAAGGGACTGCTGACCCCTTCCTAAACAAAACAGCTGTGCACAAGGCGTGCACTAACTCGCAGCTGAGCCTGCTAAGTGTCTGCAATGAAGGAAAGCCTCAGAAATTCCTTTGCTGTTTTGGGTTTTCATGAGAAAACTCATTATTTCTATGTGAGGGAAATGTCTCTCATTTTTGTTTTAATTTAAACAGTGGTTTTTAAAGGTCTTTTAACAAAATAGCCCTGTGTGGTTCTTTGCTTGATCTGGAACTGATTAGAAGAAAATATAGGAGTATAATATTTTTAAATATCTACGTGAAGACTTAATCTAAAAAAAATCTTGAGAGAATGCCAAGATCCTACCAGGATGTGTTAGTCTTTCAGGGATCTGTTAATTAATTTCTATGTGAATGACTCATTCTGGATCTTAGAGCAGGAGGAAGGGCTTCTGAGGTAGCTTCAAGAAGTTAGCCTGGAAACAAGCGTTTGAGCTGACAGGCATTTCTAATTGATAAAAAAAGAAAAAAAAGGAGTTGCATTTTGAGACTGTGAATGAGTTATATTAAGGCAAATGCAGAGATGATACACCCCTTTTACTTCCATTTTGAGGTAAACACACCAAGATCAACCTTCCTCTCCAAACCCATGATATGGGTTAACCTCATCATGTTCTCCTCTCTTGTAAAACAAATGTTTTCTTTCCCTTTCCCTAATTTTTTTCTCTGGAGAGGTGACAAACATTGTTTACCTTAAAATAAAAATCCACACACAGACACACATGAAGTCAAGGCCTACATAGTTTTTTGAGTATGTGTGTCCAATCTTAATACAGAGTTAATATGTTAGGCACAATCTAGAGTACATAAATATTTCCAGCAATGTTTTTTGTACAAAGAAGGTTGCAGGTTACATACAATTTCTACCTGGTCAGACAAGTTTAATTTTCAATACTTGGTGATTTATCTATTTTCACTATTTTTCACACTCAAAAATTATAAACTATTTGTATACAACTAGGGTTTATAAAATGTCAATCTAAACCCACCCCATAAGTCTGCAATCCAGTCAAAACCCAATTATAGCTTTAATTACAGCCTGCAATTGAAATTATGCTGCCTGAGTTGAAGGATAACTTTAAAGCAGAAATGACTGAGTGGTTCCCCCTTTCTTAATGAGTTGCTCATGAGTTCTCCCTTTAATCTTTTCGAGGTGGCTGTACTTTGACATCTCATAGAGCAGAATAACGATGGCAGGAACATTTCTGTCAGCTATTGGCTAGGAAGTAATCTTTTGGCTTCTGCATGATTTGACACGGTCTTCAGGGGCACAAGTCACTACACCTTTCTGGAGGAGGAAGGAAAGCTTGAACAAACTGTAATACACTGAATACTGTCCTTTCTACACTGAAAATCACTATCAAGTAGTCAAATCCTGTGTTAAAGATGAGGTCTCAGACCATTTGGGAAGTAACTACATCCTGAAGATTTTTATAAACTAGTCCTGATTTATTGAACAGTAATTTTTTATGGTTAAAATGTTGTTTATTGTTGGTTTCAGCTGCATTTTTCAGCTGAAAAAATAGATGCCTTATATTTGTTGGTTGTGTTGGGTATGTTTGGGTTTTTTTCCCCACATTGAAACTAGTTTCCTGGAATAGATGAATCAGATTTACATTATCTGATGCTTTTCAACTGACACATAGATCAAGATGCTGTTTATACAGTAAGAACACATATCATCTCTCTACTCAGTTATTTTGTTATCTGTTTTTTTTTCCTTGTATGAAACCTCAGGGCCAGAAAACCTCAGAAATGTTACCAATATGTGCTTGCACCAATTTTCCATCAGGTGTATTTTTTTGCATAAAAGGTTTAAATCTAAAAATGACCTCTTTGGTCTGGTAGCAGCAACTATTATTTGTTGCAGCAAATTTCCAAAGCAGTTTAAATCCTCAAAGCATTTTGACAAACTTAGTCTTCAGATGCTATTGTATAAATACAGTCTTACACTGAACTTGGCAAGTAAAAGTACAGTTGTAAGATAAAGCATTACATATGAAAGGTTACTGCTACCTAGCAATGCATAATATAGATAGTTCTATGTGATTAAGGCAACTATATATTATAGTATCATTTGAATAAGAGCACAATTTGTTGTCTGGTTACAGCAAGTACTAATTTAATTTTAAAAGGAATTGGATTTTACTTTAAGTGATGTCATGTCAATGAAAAATCATAGAACTAAAGTGCAAAAACATGGATATTTTTTGTTTCACTTCAGCAGTAATTACGAATGGTAGTGTTCAGGGTACAGAAACCAGTATATGGCTGATTAGTGATTAGTATATCGCTAGTGAAATTCATGTCTTCCATGATAACAGTTGATTCCTCCAGGGCATTCACCTTTAAAACACATGTGGAAGATGGTGTGTGAAGTTTGCAATTCGTAGTTGATCTCTGCTGGGCAGACCCGTGTATCTGCAACCTGCACATTGCCAGTTCTGGAGCCCCAGCCACGGCTGCCTTGAGCTTTCCATTGTGCAGATAATTTGCAGCTCTAAGCAGAAATATGAACTTCTTTGTCATGGTTCACTGGCAATTTTATCGTTATATTTATACAGCAAGCAGGCTGACGACTCAAACTCCTGCAGAAAGTGGCAGGGTACAGATCTGTAGGCATCTTTAAAGAGACAGCTTTGGTTAATTATAATGGAGATTTTTTTTCACTAGTTCTAGCTAATTGAAGTAACAATAAGGCATGAAGAAAAACCTAGGCAGCCATATGGGCAAACCCTGATGCAATTTCATATTGCATGCAAGATTTAAAAAAATACATTATCCTCATGCATGACACAAGCTTGGTTATCCAATCGCCAAACTGTGAAATGAACTCTGTCTCTATAAAACATTTACATTTGCACTAACTCTTCTCTGAAATTAAATTTTCTTGAGCTGCAAAATCACCCAATCTCCTACTCTTGCTTGCAGTAATTTTTAATCCTATGACAAACTTCACCATATGAGTTATGAGACAAATTTAGAAATTAGGCTAAGAATTATGAAATTAGAAGTTTATTATGTTCTCCTTATTACAATTTAGAGCTCATTTTCATAACCTTTTCTTTGCAATGAAGAAAAAAAACCCAAACTTACCAAAATCCCCTCATAGCTCTAAAACTCCTCATGAAAGTTTTTGAAGTGTGACTTTTATAAAAATACCAAACATAGTGAGATTGAAAGGCAAAGCATCAGCTTGAAATATGTGTATCATATTTTTGGATCAAAGAAATGTTAATCAGAAAACTTGTCTGAAATGCTATTTTTGAAATTGTTGAAATTACTGTTGGAATACCTACATGATGCAGGAAATACAATTATTAACACGGGGACCTGGAAATGTGATCACATGGTCACAGAGTAGTGGTCACTGTCCTTGAAGGTAAAGTTCAGATTATTCAGGTAGGAAAGGTAAGAGGAATTCTCTCTACTTGGCTCATTCCTAACCTTCTACAGCAGAGAAGGATGTCCTGGAAACTGGTTTATGCAAAATGTCATTTTTCAGAGAGACCCCTATATCTTTTAATTTCCATGTGGGAGCTCTAAAGTAACATTCTCATGGTAATGGATCCCAGTTTGGAAAATCTGTTTTATGATATCATTGTGCTTTAATATGCTCAAAATCTGTAAGGGAGCTGTAAATGGGGAGAGACTCAACAGCAGATAAGTGGAGAAACAGATGGATTTGTGAGTGAGGCATGTAGAATAGGACTAGGTACATTGGCTTTTACTATTTTATTAACCATGTACTGTCAGTATAATGTATATCTGATTTCCACTCCAAATGGAAGTGGAAATAATGGAAAGTGGATGGAAATACACAGAAGGTATTATAGAAGGCCTCCTTTGGGCAATTTGAACAATAAATGAAATATGCTTTTCATGCACAAAGAAAATGCCAGTTTCTCTTTAGAGAATCTCAGGAGAGTTTAGATGACAAACTGTGGTGCAATAGTCTGCAATTCCAGTAATACCTTCCTTGCCAGAGGTGAGATTAAAGCTCAGAACTTCTAATGCATCTTTGAACTGGTATTGAGTGAGTAGTAACTCACTCAATTGAGTAATTGTATTGAGTAATGTCGAATAGTTTTTGGAACAATCTTTCTCAATGTGTCTTGAGAAGCAAACTAAGCTGTTCTTTATGCACAGATACTCCTTGCAGCCAAACAACAAGAATCAATCTTAAAGTCAGCAGTGCATCCATCTGCCACATTCTCCAAATATTTTTACAGATCACAAGCAGTTGGCATCCTGACTTGTAGGTGGCACTTACTGCTGTTCACATAGGTCTAGAAAAGCCAGGTCAGCATTGTTGATAGAGAAGCCCTTATCAATCCCCAGCTCACAGTCTGCAGCACACCTCCAGTGAGGTGGGCAGCTTGTTTGGCTGGGACAGGCTGCCTCATGCTGGGTGAAGGCTGAGCCAGCCAGAGCTGAGCTCCCACAGTCAGCACATCACTGGCTAGGAGCTGAGTTCATGTGGTCAGCATGGTGGCAGCTTGGCTGCATGCTTGGGCTCAGGGGATCTTGAGGAAAGGCCTGAGTTTTTGCTGCTTGGCAGTGGAAAGTCCTCTGCTGGTAATTATAGCAGATGAATGGGAAAGGAAAAGTTGGAGAGCATGAAACTCGCATAACCCATTTCAATCTCTTCCAGCTAGTTATTCCCAAATAGCTGCAGCTAAGATATGACTTACAACTGCAGCCAAAAACTTTAGGGCTTGGCAAAGCAGGGGTTCTCACAGCTTGCTGTGACAGGAGTCGGACAAGGTATTCAAGAGGAGTCAGGAATTCCTTAACATCCATAATAATGAACATCTGCTCTCCCACACAAAGAAGAGATGTTCTCGTACCTTCAACTTTGAGTCTGTTGTCCGGCACACAGCTGCAAGTTTAAAACACTATTTCTCCCCTGTCCTTTAGCACTGGGGTTTAACTTTTACAGACATGACCCCCTGCCCCAGCACTGGTTCAGTGCAGCGAGGAACAGCACACGGTGTCCCTCCTAATGGAAAAACAGGATTTGCAGGAGCTCCGCTGCTGATGACAGGCAGCTATCCTACTCACTAACTTCCCAGATATGCCTTATGGCTTTGCACCCTTCCAACTGTAGCTGGGAAGCTTGTCATACATTTGTGGTTGAGAGCCCTTACTTGTCCTTTAAACTGGGCTGTGGTTGTGGGGGTCCAGGCTGGGAGGCACAGTTTGACCATTTTCTCTTGGCCAACACTTTCAAAGCAAGCCACAGTATGACCCTGGAAAAGGTATTAGATGGGAGTTTTACAGAATTTCTCTTTCTGTTGGCATTTTCCCTTGGTATGTTTGGGCTTTGTGCCTTTAGGCTGAAATAGATTGCAAAATGGCAAATATCAGAAGCATAGTTAAATTATGGCAGTCTATGATTATTCTGTTTTGGGATATCCATACAATGTAAGTACATGTTTAAAATACAGTTGCAAGGATAAGGTCCATCATGTGTTCTGCTGTAGAAGTCACTACTGGGCAAGTCTGAAATGCTCTCTTGCAACAACCATTTTATTCCTTGGTCTTATTCATGAAGCAGGCAAAAGATGTTGAATGGAGGGGTTAGTAAAGCAAATTCTTGCTGTGTTCTTCATTCATTTAGTAGTTAATTTATTCCTTTAGGAATGGGTATCAACAAAGTTCAGTAATGCAAAATGATAGATGGAGCACCATTCCCTAATCCACTGGTGTGTACTCCAGCTGCAAAGTTACAGAGAGTTCATAGGGGAAGTGTACCAAGCCAGGTCAGTGAGAAACACTTTTGTAAGTGTAACACCCCCAAGTAAGTTTGTGTGTTGTTTGTTTCAAATGTATCTCACCACTGAAAGTAGAAATGGCAAATCACAGTGGGGAAGTAGGGACCAAGTTCAGGAGCTACAAGTCTGGTAAATGTTGCACCCTATCTCTAACAGAGAATCAATTAAACACCTAGTATTTGCAGACACAAACAAATCCCCTGATGTATCAGGCAACAATTAAAAGTACAAACATCAAAGTAATCAATGGCTACTAGCGGTAAGTGTAACATCATATGAGCAGAATATTTTGAATGTATTTTGGATACATGTGATCTCAAAACCAGATCTACAGCACTGCAACCTTACTATGAATACTGCATGTTTATTAGGAAAAAAACCCCAAACATCTTCCTTACCTGCTATTGCTTCCAGACTAGGGATTGCAATAGTGCTGTAAGTGCTAATACATTTGCAGGACCACGTGTGAACTAAGGTCTCCTCTGCATTTTCCAGGCCTGGCAATCTGTCCATGAAGAAAGAGCCCCACTGTTTAGATACAAAGTAAGGAACTTTGAGCTGATCTCCCTGAAAGAAAAAAAAATACGTAAGCTTAAAAAAAATTAAATAAATAAATCATCATTAGTTTAAAGAACTCTAGTGTTTTTCTGATTCTCTGGGAAGCCTATATTGTATCTCAGGAGCAATGTGCCTTTAAAATATAAAGACAATAACAATACAATTACAAACTTCTTCTCATAAGTCCCCAAATTCCTGTTTGTACAATTTATGGATTCCCTAGGAAAAAAAAAGTTAACTTTAAATATTTTTTAAACCCTTTAAGAAAACCTCTTATATTTTCCCTGTTTTTCTGTTTTTGATAGTGTGAATTGCTTGCTGTCCTTCTCTGCTGGAGAAGCTGTGTTACAGCTGGGATCTCCTCCTGGGGGAAAAGGAGCTTCCTCATGCTGGGTGGAGTAACTGCAAAGAATGCATCATGCCACCTGTGGTATCTGTTTCTGATCTGAGGAATGAGTGAAAACAGAGCCACAGAATCCATGGAAAGACATTCAGCTGCCTAGAGAACTGTGGAATATTAATTTTTTTAATGTATATTTTCAGACAACAACATCTAGACTGATTTTGTTTTAAAGAAAGCATTAAAACAGCATTGGGAAAACTGACTTTTTACAAGTTCATCTTGAAACCTGCTATATATGCCCATGAGCAATCAGAAAAAAATGCCAGGACACATCTACAGTAGGATGAAAAAATGGGAAACAAAACTACACTATAGAAAATCTGTTAAAGTCATTTGAGTACAAAGTTACTTCTCAGACTTGCAGAACACAGAACAGATACCATAGTTTGTGCCCCAGGTTTGTGAACTTTTGTACTTTATTCTCCATTTAACCCCTCTCTTAACAGTTTTGAGAGTCTGGTGTAATCATTTGTGTTTATGGCAGAGGCCTGTATCTTTTGATCAAAAGGAAGCTGTTGAGGCAGCTGAATAGACCACACCAGTAAACACAGAGCCACTCTCTCCATGAGTCTGTTACAGTTTTTCCTCTGAGTATAGATGGTGGAGGAGGGGGGGAGAAGTACTGATTTCAACAAATGTAGATAATAATTTCTGTCTTCTGGTGTAAATAAATTGGTAAAAAACTATCTTATGTTTGAAATAAGCATTTAACTGAAGTCCTGGGCTTTTTTGTTTAGTTGGGTTTTTTTGTTGTTTGTTTTTGTTGTGCTTTACATAAAGGGACAGCATGTTACTTTCTTTTTTCCCCCACTAAATCTTATCTTTCCATGCAAATCCCAGGACTTAACATCAGTTATAATTAAGTGTAGATGCTCTGATGAATTAAAATCTGTTTGCCAGCTGGATGACACATGCAGAAAACCCTTAAGGCTGTTAAAGCTGTTCAGGTGATTAATCAAATCAACAATCCCAGTACTGGCCCACATAAGCATTTGTACAAAAGACAGGGCCCTGTTTATTGACAAGAGGAAAGATGTGAGGGTTCTGCTTTCTGAAGTGGATGGTTAGTTCAGCAGACGATTTAAAATGTAACCTGAGGAAACTGATTTTTGCAGAAGTTTGATTCTAGAGGGGGATTTTCTTTCTTATTAAGGAAGAGGAAGTTAAATTTTGGATTTATAACCCAAGCCTTTGGTGAAATCAAACCTAGCTAGATATGAGACTTGTCATCAAGTCACCTGGTGCAGAGCTCCCATCATTTTCTGTTACCTCCACATGACAGGGCAGGTCTGGCAGGCTAAATCTCGATTTAATATCTGGAAAGAGCAGTCAAAACTTTGACCACATGCCTATGAAACATCAGACATTGCTCCCCCTTCCAGCCCTAACTGATGCTCTGAAGATGGCCTTATCTCACCTGCAGCACACATCATAGCCTGCAGTGAAGGACAGACCACACACCATGAATCTGTACATCTGTGAAATGAGACAGAAGTCTCCTCTTACTGTGTCAACTCACATGCCTGGAGGCACATGACCAGCAGAAGGGCTGAGGAGCTCTGGAAGATGCACCAGCCACTCCTGCAGTCCCCAGACACAGAATTTGCCCTCAAAGCAGGACAGCAGACCCTGGAAAGTGCTGGGCAATCCCTCTTTCTCATGTAAATCCCCAGGCCTGCTTTCAGGCATATTGGTCAGACAGCAGCAAGTCAGATGTTGATTGTGTCAGTTGAGGGTACAAAATCTTAACAACACTTCAGGGAAATAGGGATGGTACCCAGAAATTCCCAGTGTTACACCGATTTGTCAGTTTACAAGTGACCTTTCTAAAATACAAATTAGCAGGGAGCCAAGCTCTGAAGTTTTTCTACATTTGGTAAAGAGATAAAAGAAAGAAAGATGTAAAGGAGACTGGAGTGAAAGATCAAGCTGTTAGTATTTTTAAGAGCTTTATGCCATCATCTTTGTAGCAAGCACAGAGCATGAGGAATATTTTACTGCATCTGATATAAAAGATGGGACTGATGATTGCATACCTTTCCTGAGGTAGTAACACATTTGATGCCAGAAGAAAATCAATGCTCAAAATACAGTTTTTCTGGTGTAATAGTATTTGAGATGTTTCTGTCAGCACAGCTGAGTTGACCATAACAATGAGATGTCCCTGAATCACACACCCATGGATGGACAAGCCAGCCATTGGTCTGAATTCTGTTGCACAGAACCTGCCCTCCTCCACATCATGCAAATAATAAACATTTCACCCATGATTATTGTACTTAAACTACAAAAGCAATCACTATAAGCAAATTTAAAATAAAATATGCTGCACTTCAGTGTTATTGCCCTAAGAATGTTGCTTTAACTCACCAGGCTTCACAATGGCACATCAGGTTGTTCCTGAAAGTACTGTTAGATTTGTGCCAAAGATAAACAGGAATAAAGAGACAAACGGAGCCAAAAGGCATAAAGTAAATAGCCTTGTCTATGGTCACACCAAGGGAGTTAATGGAAATTCAGAGGAATTGAATCTACAACAAACCAGTCACTGGGCAATATTGTAAAAATTAAGTTTTCCCTTCTAACTACAAAATTATAATCTATATCCACCAATTAATTCTTTGATTTCTGCTACATTCATTCATATAGCCCAAGGTTTTTCCACACTGACAACTCCCCTGTAATAATTTTCCTCAAAATCCTGGGACAAATTCCAGCTTTCTTTTGAATTTTCATTGATGGAACTGATCACACATTTAAATAACAGAATGTAAAAGCAAAGCCTCCAACCAAACAAACAAGCCCCCAGTTCTGTGAGGGAGGGAAATCTTGTTCCAACACAATGTCTTGTATTTTTACTCACCCTGCATGCTGCAATTTACTTAGGAGCCAAGTAACTGCATAAATAGTTTTTAGTTTGCTATTCTCTAGCTTATTTGGTTGTGACTCATACTTAAAAGAACTGCAGTTGTTACCATAATTTCCCAGTTATGTGTATCTGGCTTATATCATGCATTTAATTGAAGTGAAAAGACAAAAACTGCAAATGAAAATCACAAATCTCCCACTTGGTGTGTGAGGAGGTTTTCTTCCCCTCTATTAGTGATGAAACACCAGTCAAACAACTAAAACCAGATTTTTGTGATTTCTTTCTGAAAGATGCAATTGCCAACTAAAGTAATACTTTATTACTTTAATAGTACTTTGTAAAGAGTGATAGCATTGAGAGTTGCATCATGTATTAAGTTTTCAGTCCCTTTCTGCACACACAGTATGGCATAGAAAATTTACAGTAGTATTGTATTTTATTGCCAATGAATGCTAAGGCTGATTAACCAGATGAAATCTAATCTTATTTGTGACTAATCTTCCAGAAACACCTGACTTTGTACAATCCTTTGAATTGGCTTTTCTCCCCTCTTAACTAAAGGGTTAATGAGAGAAGTTGCTTGAGGGAATGAAAATAAAACTCTCATAGGCTTGTAAAGGGAGTCCCTTTGAATTAGTCCTGTTAAGTCAGTGGTGTCCAGTCAACTGCAGAGATATGGATGTGACCTGTTGTTCAGACTCCAGTGAGCAGCATGGTAATGAAATAACACCACTGACCTGCCACGGCCCCCCTGGTTCAGGTTCCTTTAATCAACGCAATTCATTTCTCCCTTGCTTGCTCACTGTCACTGGTAGCGGATGTAAACGGAACAGGGGTTGTGTGTGGTAGGGGTGGTGTCTCCTTGAGATACTGCAATCTCTTATCAAGAGTGCTACAGTGTCAGTGAAATGTCAAGCACCTGTCTAAAAGTCTCAATTTGCTGCTTGATGACTGCTGTGAGATAGAAGATGGATCTTGTGAGCAGTCGAGCAGAGCTGCTGCGACAAGGGAAAACCAAATCACCATCGTGGGCTTGGAAACACATCAATCCATTACCCCTTGTACTTCCAGGAAAAGAACCACTTTCTGTCTCTCTGTTTAAAAATGTGTGCTTCAAAAGCATATCTTGAACATGCTTAAGAAACCATGTTGAACAAATCTCACAAACCTTAAGTTTTATAAAGCAATGCAGCAGGATCTCCAGTCAGAGAATGAACAAATTTATGGAGAAAATTGAGTTATTTTTAAAGCATTAATTATTTAAATCAAATTGTATTAACCTGTAAGTGCTACTAGCTCTTCCTCACCCACCTCCCCTTCCTACTGAGAAACACATTCTCTTGATAGGATATTGAAGTTTTTGACTTCATTTTTGGTTTTTTGCAACTCAGGAAAAAGCCTAAACATTAATGATTGCATTTCCTTATTTCAGTGACTGAAATGTCTTTGTCCAACCTTGGTTTAGAAATCATATGAGATATGCCTATTAGAAAATAAGATATAGATATCACATCTATACTGTTTTAGTCCCATTGAAGATACCCTTTTCTCCATTAAAACCAGGAGCTTTTGTAACACTTAGATTAAGAACATACTGAGTATGAACACACCTCCCAAATATTTTCTATTGATAAGTTAACTTTTAATCACAAAAAATAATTATTTAAAAAGAAAAGTAAAGTTTGGAGTGTAACAAAGAAAAGTATGAAATGCTCTACTTCAATTAGAAGAAAATTACCTATTTATTTAGTAGCATATGAAATGAAGAGACACTTCAAATGGAGAGTGAAGCTCTGTTGTAGTTCCTGCCTACATGGAACATGATGGAAGTACAATGCTGCCTTATCATTCATCTAAGTGGTTTGCTATCTGCTTTGCTCTTTGGCAGCAGAGGAAAGGATAAACCACAGTAACGTCCCACCTTCTGTGAGAGAATTAAAGGGTGATAGCAGTGCTAAGGCCCCTGCTTCCCAACTGTGATCAACCTGAAAATCATATTATTTATCTGAGGTAACTGTCAGTAACTCTGCACTTGGACAGATTTTAAAACAGTCTCTCTTATCTAAGCACTGCTGTCACCAAGATAACAACCTGTGAAGGAAGCAGCAAATTAAAAGTTCTTTGTATATAAGAAAAGCACAAGCAAGCCATATTTCACAGAGAGAAAGCAACCTTCAAAGCAACATAATAAAAATTCCTCTGTGTTTGCAGTTAGCAACAACACACAGGGAAACATCATGAACTTAACAGAGTTCAGGCGTTGGACTTGTGATAAGTAGGCATGAAATTTCTCCTTGTGGGATGGAGGGATCTTGTCACTAAAAAGGTTTGTGCTAAGGGCTGGGGAGCACATACAGCTCCTTTTCTGAGATCCATGGCTTAGCTCCAGGCAGTGGTGCTCTGTCACCTGTGCATTGCTGAGCTGGGACAGAACAGCATCCTCCTGGTAAGACAAGGAGGGGGATGCTGATACTGCTAGCACCCTGGTAAGACAAGCAGGTTCATTCTTAGTGCAGGTGACATAAGGCTTTTTTGTAATTTACTTCATTCTGTTCCAGAAAACATCTGCAGGAACCCTTACCTCATATTTTCCTTTCTTCTCCAAGGGCTCAGATTCAGCATTTGCAGGCACTGTACCTTTGTCCCCTAGAAGCTCCTCTAAGATGAAGACAGTTTCCCAGTTACTATAGTGACGAGCTGGGAAAATATCTGAGTGCATACTGTCACCAAAATAAACAACCTGTGAGGAAAGAAGCAAATTAGAAGTTCATTGTATATGAAGAAAACACAAGCAAACTGTATTTCAGAGAGAAAGAAAAGAGCCTTAAAACAACCTAATAAAAATTCCTCTATGTTTACACTTGGTCAAGACATGCAGAGATCCTATTAATGTCAAGTTTGGGGTTTTATCTTCAACCAGCTCCATGGAGAAAGGCTGGCCCCACCACCCTCCTTGCTTGTACCCTCCAGGGCATCAGAAAGGGATGCCTAACTGGGACCAGCAAAAGGAAGCGTGAGTTCTCTGGCTGACAGAAATAGCCTGATGTGAAGTAGTAGAAAGACTACCAAAAAAATACACTAAACTGGAACAAGTTTTAAACTACACAGGAAACAAGACAGAACATTCTTCTTGGTGACTTAAAACTCTTCTGTGTCCAGGAAGGAAGTTATTCACTATGAAGCACACTGTTGCTCCATCTTTAGTGGCATTTTCACCTATCCAGACCTTTACTCAACATATTTGTAGTTTTCACTGATGCCATCTTTTAAACTATATGATCTATTTCCTCAGGGACATTTCCTGATTACAACCTGATTCTTCCCAAATGCTGAAATATTTAACCATGCTTACAGAAAGTTTACATATTCTACTGCTAAGAAGACTAATATGCTACTTGCATTTCTGGGCTGCAGACTGTTAGACAGCAGCAAGTGTAACAAGAACAGAAATTTGTGACCAATCACATCAATAACTTTAATGAAAGTTTGTTTGGTGAATTCTCGACCAAAACAGAATATTTTCAAAAATATTTACTTTCACTTGTAACATACCTTGGGATCCAACTTGCCAGTCATCTTCTTCAGTAGATCATAAAGCTGGATAGCATTACCTTGGGAATACCAACCAGGCTTGTCCAGAGACAGCAGAGCCTCCTGCTCCTCGTCATTTTCTGAAATCACCAAGGCAAATCGCACACTGTTAGCGGGACCAGCCCAGCCTCCTGTACTTGTAAGATGTGTGAAAAGCTGCCTGGTCACAGCTGGTCTATTTTGACATTAAACCAGCTCCAGTGTCTGGCTCAAGTTCTGCTACTGACTGGATTCAGTCAAAATGTTTGGTAGCTGAGGGTAGGCAGACATTTGTGAGAAAAGAAGCAGCTGAGCCTTGCGTGCACTGGCTACAGAAGAAAACCAAAGGAATGAAATTAATGGACTTTGCCACTCAAACACTGCAGCAGTGACGGCAGGAGGCCCCACAGACCAGACTGATGGAGCTGTTACAGATGAAGGTGAAACCATGATATAAAAGATTGTAAGAGACAGCATGTACCTTACCATGCATAAAAATGTTCTTAAGCACTGACATAAACCCAACTGAACACACTGAAGTAGCTCTCAAAGGCATTCACCAGGCTTAGATCAGCACAAACAATGAGCAGTTTCAGTTACCATCCAGTTTTGAAGAAATGATGAGTGGACAACAACCCCAAGTTCCTGGTGGTGGCATAAGTCACATCGACATGTACCCACTCTGGCAGTGTCAGCAAATTAGAAAAATCAGAAGAAACTGAAACTCCCTGGTCAGCACCCAGCTCTGCCATAGGCTTTGTCTCTGGCTGGTTTCAAAGGATAGATCTGTCCCAGTGTCCACATAACCTTGTTTTTTCAAATCCCCGTGCATTGCCAGATGAACTTAAGCTTCTTGCTGGAGCCAAAATAGTAGTCTCAATGAACCAATAAACTACAGTTTCATCAGAAATATTATTATGAATATCTTTTTTCTATTGAACTGGTGAAACAAAAGGTTGACTTTTTTATTTAGTCTCAAATATGTCTTAATTTTATGCTAGAGACACAAGAGTTAGAAATCAATGCTGTACTTAGATCTGACTAGGTGCAACATCAGAACTTCAGTTTTTCTCTTGCTTTATAGAATTTTTCAAAGTGCTTAAAATGTGTTAGGAATAAGAAGAAAAGGGCAACTTCTACTTGGTTAGAGACTGCTGAAAGCTGAAATGCAAATTTTGGAGAACTGAAATGCTAAGACAGCTTTATGTTTAAGAGCACTGAAAATGTACATGGCACAATACTTTTGAAAAAATATAAAAAGAAGCAAAAAGAGGGAAATGGGTATGTGGAGAGAGGAATTAAACCATTCTTTAATATCATGAACTTATGAATTTGAAGAAATGCAGACAAAACAATTCTATATTAAGGGTGTTTTATAAACTAGGAAAAACCAGGGAAATTCAAAGTTGACATTAACAATTCATGTAGAACTTGTGTAGAAATGTCTATTCCTTTGTTCTTTTTCAGAAAAGTAACACTAATTACAACAATAATAAATATGATAGCATCCATTAAAAACAATCTTATTTTCCTGACTATTAAAACCTTTGATCAAACAACTTTTGGGCAAACAGAAGTTGTCATAACAGTAAATTCATTTTATTTTCCTTGTTTCCTTATTTTTAGACATATTAGTATGGTTGGCTGAACAAATAGACACAATCTTCAAACGATATGGACATAGAAAAAGAAATTTATGAAAACAACTCTTTTGAGATGCTATGAAGTTTCTTGAAATGTTTGAAGATTTCTATAGCTGTCATTGTCTCTCCATTCAGTCAATTAGGAAAATACTGGAGAAAAATTGAGCTTTTATGAGGTATTTTCTGAATAATGAATAATGACTTGCAAACAGGAGCCCTGTGTATTGCAGCAGTTTCAGGAGGCTCCAGCAAAGAGCAAAACCCTGGTTGCTACCTCTATGGAATGGCATGAGGGGAAGTCCTGACTGCAACAATTCACTCTAATTACAAGGTAGAGAAGACCTCTTGCTCTGTGAGAGCCATTACTGTCACCCCTGGCAATGGGATTCACCTCACTTAGCTCAAGGCATCCAGAATTTAGGCTTCTAATGCACAGCTACAGCCTGAAGTAGTTGTCCAGGAACCTGTGGTAGGTAAAAGACAGTCCAACAAGAATTTTCTGGGGTGCCAGTTCTGGAGAAGGAGAGGATTTAATTAAGTGAGAAAACTTCACTTTTAGGCAATAAAATAAAGGGAAATTAATTTCCCCTTTAGAAGGAGGCAGCAAACAGCACTGAAAGTTCATTATGGGAACTCTTCGATTTTGGAAGAAGCTTCATAAATTTAAGGAATTAGAAAAGGTCCTTTAAAATTATTTGTGTTGTAGGATCACAGGGGTAACAACTCTGAATGGGCAAATGTTGTCTTGAACCATCTTATATTGCTGCTTGTGCTCACACATCGAGGGGTGACTGTGTCAATTTTACTGTAATCTGAAATGGAAGGAAATGGATGGTGTTTCAGTTGTGATAAGTCACTAACGAGAACAGTTTCTAATTTGCTTACATTTGTTGTGGCAAAATTCAGCTAAGAAAATTATTCTTCAGCACCACCTCACAAGGCTTTTTGTAGAAGTTTTGCCATATAAAAACTGATACACAACTTAAAAACCCATCAGTGACACCATTGGCTCGGGCCTTCAAATGGTAGCTACATGACAACGCCGAAGAAATCTGCAAATTTCCTGCAAAAATGCTGCATAAATGTGATTATGGTAGTTCTTAATATATTTTAGACATTCTAAGCTGAACACTGGCCACAGTCAAGAGGAAAACTGTTGCTGACCTCCTTTCCACTTTGCTGGTATTGATTTTTAAAAGTTCATTCAAAGGTCAGACATGTTATAAATATTCTTCCAGCAGGAAGCAACATACATAGGCGGGGATGCTTTAGGTCTTATAAGCTAGGAAAAGGAGATGTCCTGACAATTTCAAACAGACTGGATAACCAAAAAGAATTTCTCTGATGATTTAGAAAGAGTGACCTGCCTCCTTCTGAAGCCTTATATAACACTGCAAATCAGATTCCTGGCTGTAGACTGAAAATGTGCCACATCAAGAAATGTAAAGGTACTAAGCAAGTAAAATTAAAATAATAAAAGCCAGAATATCATTCTGTTAAAACACTTGCCCAAATCTAAGTGTGATTCAGAGCAGTCTTCCTGAGGGGAAGTTACTGTTCCTTTTTAAAAACACCAACGATAGCTTGACTCATGCTGCGGCAATATTAACATAGCTGGGATGGCAATTTCCATATAGCTTTCTCTAACATCTGGGAAACAGTTTCTGATTCAGAAATATACTTTCATCACCAATAAAAGATAAGCTTTTTCAGAAAAACCAATTGGCTAACAAGACTCCATATCCTTTGTCTTGTGAGAATTTTCTTGCCTAACTTTAAATGTGCACTGCAGCTTTAACACATGGTCTGAGGAACATCTGCTTTCATTCTGAATGATTATGCAAAAAGTAATCAGCAAAGCTTACTCTCATTTAAATGACAACTGATAGTAATTTACTTTGGCAAAGAGTTACTTTTTGGGAAAGACTTTGCACAGCTTGCTTAGTGCCATCTGCTCTGTGTCCTCTTATGGGTTATACCTGCTGAGATGGAAAGGGTCTGAACCTGGGGATCTATCCAGGTACATATATCCTAATGTATATCCTTGTATACATGTAAACACCTGGCTGGTGTTTACACTATTAGACCCTGGGCCATGGGATAGGGCTCTTGGTTGGGATGCACAAGGTTAAGAGAGAAACTGAAGTGAAGGCAAATTTATGATTCAACACTGAGCCACACCTACAATCAGGTTAATTTTCATCAATTCACCACCCCTGAGGCACCACATCGTGCTGCTCCTCTGGCTGGATGCCCTGCAGTGAGGGTTGGCTACACACTGGGGCCAGGACCTGCCCAAGAACAACTCGCATCAACTTGACTGGGCAGACACCAGGGGAAGAAAGCAATTCCAAGTGCACTGAGGCTCTGCCAGCCGAAAGCGTGCTGGGTTTAACTACAGTGTGCATATTGCTCACCTACAGCCCATCCTTCTGACAGCCTTTAACTCATTTCCACACAGTCCCAGTTACACTGGCTATTAGGGTTACTGGTATTTTTTTTTCCCCTTTGAGCTGTGCAGTAGAATGGAAAACATGTCAGCTTTCTCACTTCTCATGCTTGTACCTGCTCCTGCCTCTTCTTGCCCATGGGCAGCTCTGGTGGCCTCCCTCTGCCTGCAGGCACCTCATGCAGATGGGCTTATGTGTTCAGCAACTGAAGCTCTGATTATCAACATGGGGTTATTGTAAAACAAATCCATTCTATGGTCCACAACTATCACACTGATACACCTCTCTGCAATTTAAAAGAATGCCAATTCAGACCCTGAGGACACTAATATAAAAGCTGGGTTTTGTTCCAGACTTGCAAACACAGTCTGATTCTAGATTTTGAGCTCACTTAAGAAAGACAAACTCCTTTCCAAAAGGGAAGTCAGGGCAGGAAAGTGCATAGTTTAACAAGGACAAAGGGACCTTCATAGGTGGGTTCTTCCAGTTGCAAAGGTATAACAAGATGGGATGACATAAACTGTAGAGTTTCCCTGTGGCAGGTGCTCCATAAAGAAAGCAATCACTTAAAAGATTCCTGAAGGTAAAACTTCATATCCTATGGGCACCCTTCTAAGGGTATCACCCAAAACTCCTGTGTATAGACTAATCAACTTTGCTGTGTGGTTTCCAGGATTAACTCGGGTATTAGTGTGTGTTTTGCCATCCATGAATTACTTCTGTGCCCTGGAAGTAGCTGTGAAATACATCTGCCCATGCATCAGCACGTGCCAGTCCCCTGTCTGACTGCAACGAAATGATAAAGAACAAATTTTGCCCTTGATGTAATCGGAAATGAAAGGTTAAGGCTTCCCAAAGTGATTGGTAATTTTGGACATCTCTGTTTTTGGCTGTCCAATCTGTTGTTTTATGTTTTTTTGGTTTCACCCCCCCCCTCCCCCCCAGAAAAAGCCTGAAGATCACTTCCCCTTCTTGCCTTTGCATCATTCTGCCTTATTTGAGGTGGCTTATGGTTGGTGAGATGGAGGCTGAACTAATCAAAGTAAAAATTCAGTTTTGAAAGCTGGAACATGATAACATGATATTAAAATTTACATAGGCAATGATATAACTTTCTTGTGTTTAGCAATCCCAATGTATCTGTGTTCAATCATAAGGAGGACTAAATAACAATGCTACTAAGAGCTGGCAATGCTCTGGAAAAACAACACAGATAAGGCTGAGGAAAAAATACAGATACAACCCTTTGGAATAAAAAATAAACTATTCATAATGATTCATAAGTATTGTTTACCACATTACTAACAATTACTTTTCTCAGGAAGGACTTCTTCCACTATTTTGTAAGGCTTGGTTAAGACCACAGTACAAAATAGTGTATTTTCAAATTGCTCTGGGCATGTATAAAAACCACAGAATTCTTTGAGCAGAAATTTAATAAAAAAAGAGAATTTTTTTTTTAGTTTTATCAAAACTTGTTACACATTTAATAAAATCTGCCTTACTGCTTAAATTGTGCCAAGCAACAGGCTATGTAGACATAAGATTGAAGCTTTACTTGTTTGCAAGAAAATCAGCAGTTCCTTTAGAGACGTCAGCAAGTAAGTTTCTCTGAAGTTTAACTTGTTTATAAGAATATCAGTAGTTTCTTTAGAGAAGTCACCAAATCAGTTTCTCTAGAAGGTTTTGATTGTTCTGTTACAGGAACTGAAAACAACAGCTCCCTACAGATTAAGTAATGTGCTTTCAAAACTGTCAAAGCACAAACTTTCTGCCTTCCCAGGAGCAGTCTGGCTAACAAAGCCTTTCTGTTTGAAACACTGCTATGATAAAATACAAGCAAGGTCATTTTTTTCTCAGAAAAGAGAAATCACTTTTTGGAAAATGACTCTCCTACAAATTAATTTTTAATTGTAGTTCATGCACAAATTTGGCCAGAGTTTTCTATAATTTTATTTAATTATGATTATAAATAAGAAAACATCTATTCTGCAAGGGGTAAAGGGGACATAAACACATAATTTCACTTCTTCACTGCATGTGTTTTTGTAGGGTTTTTTTTTGTTTTGTTTTTTTTAAACTGGGATCTTGTAAAGGTATAAAATAGTACAAAAAGAAATTCCCTCTCTAGAGAAGTTTTATTCTGGATATCATTAGTTTTGTAAAAAGATCCAGAGCCTTATAAATAAGGAACTTCTAAGATTCAGAAAAACAACCATGTTAAAATTGGTACTGTAGTCTATCTAGAGATCCCTATATAATTAGGGAGAGAGACAAGCTTTTCCAGAAAGCATTTCCAATTAAAATAAGTTGGGAAAGGTAGGTAATTGAGGAAAAAAACCCTGATATACACATTCCAGGAATATACAGTTCAGTTCAAGCACCTGTCCATAGCTGTTCTTACCAGGGTGTTCATGAGGTGGAAGCAGAACATGGAGGGAAACAGAGAAGATGAGATGAGAGCTATCAGACAGTTCTGACCTAACCTGTCACTTCCAAAAAATGTCACAATTTCTCAATTAAAATCAAAGTCAGACACATAAAGCATCTTCTTTGCACGGTGTTGTCTGTAGTCTTCCAGTTTATCTGAACCTTTGAAGTCTTTCTGGTAATGCCTCCTTGAAATAAAGCATATAAACAAATGCTCTTGGATTATACTTTCCCCACTGAAAACTGAACTGGGAAAAACTCCCTGCCATCATTTACCTTGGCCATAGACTTAAAAAAAAACAAACCAAGGACCAAAAAAAGAACAAAAGTTCTTTAATCCTCAGTTACAGAAAAACTAAGAACTTTTTCTCCTATGTCTTAATACTTCAGGTATAAAATATATATGAAAAGTGGAATAGACAATTTGATTCTGAAGAAATGTATCCCCACAACACAATACAAGGACCCTGCTGCAAGGTCCTCAGCTTTTCATTTTTTCGATTCCTTTAAATCTGTTATTTCAAGGGGAATAATGATTGTGTAGGAGACATGAGCATGCATAGTTATCACACATACCGATTTACCAGGAATACACAATAGACATTTTTGTTAACATTTATATGAAAACTATTTATACAATTAGGTTGATTCATGATTTATAAGTAGATCCATTCTTTTTCTCCTATCTTATTACACTATCTCAAATGACTTCTGTAATTTTATTGATTTATTCTGTCTGAAGTTCCAGCTCCATCTGCCCCTGAAAGGGGGTAGTTATATATCAATCTTTAAGGACAAACTTAAGATTTAAGATTCTAAATGCAGAAAGATAAATTTGAGAATTAAATAAACAAATAAACAAACTCACACAGATCTCTGCCTCTTAGTAACTGTACAAGTATAGATGCAGATAGTGGATATTAAAGCCTTGCTCAGCTTTAGTAATTAAAAAAAAAACAACACCCAAACCCAGTATTTCTAAAGAAAACTGGATGTCTTAGAATTATCTTTCTTCTTCTCTGGAAATAATAGCTAACATCTGAGACTACTGAGAGAAGGATTCTGGCTTCTGTTGACCCAAGAATTCTTTTTACCTCATGGTAGCAGAGAAGCATTTCATTACATATATAAAACCCATACTGATATTAAACCCATTTGAATATAGCTGTAAGGGAAGACACTATCTCAGCATTGCTTCATATATGTATTAAATTGTAAGCATTTTTATAGGTTATTCATAGTACTTGGCACTTCAAGTAACAATCAAAGAAAAAATATTTAATTAGAATATAATGGCTGTAAATAGTTAAGGACCATTTTCTCTTAGAAAATATAATAACTGCCACTAATAGTTTAAAATCATAGATATGATAAGATATGAAAGAATATGAAACATACCCTCAATCACAATGGGTGGTTTTTGTTCAGTAGCAAATACTTTTTTCTTGATATATTTTCTGCCTTATATTTTTTCCCTTTGCTTAAGGAAATGTTCAAGAGGCACTGAAAGAGTTTGGAACCTAACACTGATTTTAGACTGTCCCCTTGGAGTCATATCTCAGTTCATGTATCATCAATGAATCCCAATGGTGATTTTGCAATTTTTTTTTTTTTTTTTGCAATGAGGATGATTTTACTGCATTTTATTACTATTCCTTCTAGATAAAAACATTACAAAAGAGGGGAAGAAGAAGGTGTGAACATGTGAAGGAAGACAGAGTTGTGACAAGTTCACTCTAGGTCTGGGGACAATTTTATGGCCCTGTGGATCACAGTCATGGATGAATTGAAAGGAGGGACAAAGAGCACGACAGAGTTAGAACAACTGGCGAGAGATTTAAGAAGCTGTTCAAGGTCTGCTAAGGAGCCAGGTGTGTCAGGTAACACCATAATGAAAACCTACATGAAACCTTGTTCCTGTAGGATCTGTTGAGATACAGTACAACTTCATATTTTATTAACAAAATGAAAAATGTTAGGAAATGAATGTTTTAACAAACAGGAAGAGTTCTTACGTGTGAAATAGTCACTGTAACTCTCAGAAACAATGTGACTGATCTGGAGATGGGAAACTATTCCTTTCTGGCAAAGTATACTTAGTTATCCTTTGAAGGGAAGACTAACATGAAATATCTGTAGTAATGAGTCTTCTGAAGTAAAAGAGAAATGATTCCTCTGACACTTCTGGAGGACAGGGAGATGATTCTAGATAGCCAGCACAGCTTTACCAAGGGAAAATCCTGTCTGACCAACCTAGTGGCTCTCTGTAATGGAGTAACTACAGCAGTGCGTAAGGGAAAAGCTACAAATGCCATTTATCTGGACTCCTTGTAAGGCCTTTGACATGGTCCCCCCCCCACATCCTTCTCTCTTGAGATCTCACCTGGAGTACAGCATCCAGCTCTGGGATCTTCAGCACAGCAAGGACACAGACCTATAAGAGTGAGTCCAGAGGAGGGCCACAAAGTTGATCAGGGGAATGGAGAACCACTTCTATGAGGAAAGGCTGAGAGAAATGTGATTGGTGAGCCTGGAGAAGAGAAGGCTTTGGGGTGACCCAAGTGCAGCCTTGAAGGGAACTTACAGGAAAGATGGGGCAAGAATATTTACAAGGACATGTAGCAACAGGACAATGGGAAATGGGTTTAAATTTAGAGTAGCTTTAGATTCAATATAAGAAAAAAATTCTTTACTGTGAGGGTGTGATGCACTGGAACAGGTTGCCCAGGGAAGTTGTGTATCCCCCTTCCCTGGAGGCATTCAAGGCCATATTGGATGGGGCTTGGAGCAACCTGGTCTACCTGAAGGTGTCCATGTCCACAGCAGGGAGGTTGGAACTAGATGATTCTCAAGGTCCCCTTCTAACCCAAAACAATCTATGATTACCTTTCCAGTTCCTTATCTGTGCATTTTGTGTGGTTTGCAAAGCCACTTGGGTGTTTATAGGAAAATTTGCTTTACCTTGCTTCTCAGAACCAAGAGAATTGTGCCAGATCTCTCTAAGAAGGAATTTCACAGATAAAAATCTCTTGCTACTATTATTCCAGAAAAAAAAAATAATCTTGGAGGATTTGGCCTTAGTCTGGCAGTATCACAGAGGCACCTGGAATCTGTGGACAGTAGTAATATCTGAAGTGGTTTTACAGCAGATAAGAATCAAGTTAGAATGAACATGTTTGCTAACGAAGAGGAAAAAGTCCTGGGGTCACTAACTCTACCAAGAAAAACATGCAGAATACATTTTGAATTTTAAAACATCTGGAGCCCAATGCGAATAACAAAGACAGATTGAAGAACAAAGACAGTGAGGAAGAAGATGGTACATCACTTTTGGTTTTGAGCTTTCAGGTTGCAAGGACTAATTTATTTTGGAACATTATCTACAGAGGACTTAGGCTCACTTCAACAATGCAGTGTCCCCTGATTGTTTACCAGCCAAGAAATTTCAATTTTTGTATTTTCTGACCTATTATTTCCCTGTGCTTGGTGGGAGAGGCAGAGCTGCTCCTGAACAAGGAGACTCTCTACACACTTGATATTTACCCCATGTGTGATAAATCCACATCTGCCATTTGTTGCAGATCTCTTCTGCCACTTATCACTTTGCAGTTCTTCTGGGTGCTTCATAAACATTGGATAAGCTGCAGTATTTAGAAACTGGGAAATTGAGGCAGAGATCAGCTGTCATATCAAACTGAAGCAGATCTCAACCCAGGCTTTGGTTATGATTCCTCCACATGTTCTCAGCTCATTTCTAGGGCTCCTTTCACTACTTGCTTCCAATAGCAAATCTGCAGTACAAAAAGCAAGATATCCTTTTTGCAAAAAACAATTCTACAGACTAACCTTAATAAAAGCTTGACATTTTGGAGAACACACAAGAGAACTCTAAAGCTCCTTAATCAAAACCAGCACATACAGATTCATGGAAACTATGCTGAAAGGAAGCCTTCTGCATCAATTGCCAGCTGTCACTCTGCCAGGAACGTACCATACACAATTTTATTTTTTGCTTTACTACAAACTGCCTCAATTTCAATTTTCAAATTGGTTAAAAATCAAATCACAAGGTAACTCTTTATGAGGTTCTCTGTCTAATCATCTACTTATTTTGAATTTTACAGATGAAAACAATTACATGGAGAATAAAAATGAACAAAATCTCATGGAGAATAAGGATGAATAAAACTCCTTATTCTATCACGTATTATTGATGCACATGTTATATATGTCAAAGAATGTTTTTTTCCCCTGCAAAGTCATACTGATAAGTTCCCCCTTACACAGGTAATTTTTCTTTCTTCTAGGAATTCTGTTTGGATTTTGACATCATTTTAAGAACTAGAATGTGAAGTTACTTCTCACAGGTTAGCACGAATGTTAGTGGACCAGTAAAGTTTACAAACTTGTACTGATCCATCCCTCAGGCATCTCATCTTCCCTAGAGTCTGTGCCACTTCTGCAAGACCTTTGGGTTCCTTGGGGCTCTCGATACCAGGTCTGCTGGCTCTTCATTGCCTGCAGTGGGAGGTGGCTGAGGATAAATGACAGACAGCTAGAGCAGTTTCCACACCCTGTGGTTCCTGTATCTATTCCTGGTACCTCGTTTTTTCAAAACAGACCTCTGATTTTTGACATATGGTAGCACCCTTACAATGTAATTCTGAGTCAATTTTTGTTTCTGGGAATGTGGTGTTTTTTTGCCAGGAGAGGGTTAATTTTCTTCCGAGTGGCCGGCAGGGGGCTGTGTTTGGGATTTGTGCGGGCACAGTGATGAAAATAGAAAGGTTTTTGTTATTGCTGAGCTTACACAGAGTCAAGGCCTTTTCTGTTCTTAGTACTTCCATGCTGGCAAGAAAAGTTGGAGGTGCCACAGGAGGTTGGGAGGAGGCACAGCTGGGACAGGTGACTCCAACTGACCAAAGGGATATTCCAAACCATCTGACATCATGCCCAGCACATAAAGTGAGGGGATGAAGAAGTAAGGGAGACATAGGGTGATGGAGTTTGCCTTCTCAAGTCACTGTTACGTGTGATGGGGCCCTGCTGCCCTGGGGACAGCTGAACACCTGTCTGCACATGAAAAGCTGTAAATTGTTTTGTTTTGCTGAGTGTGCAGCTTTTGCTTTCACTATTAAACTGTCTTTATCTCAACCCACGAGTTTTCTGCCTTTTACCCTCTGATTCTTTCTCCAAACCTGATGGTGGAGGAGTGAGTGAGTGGCTTGGCTGCTGGCTGGGGTGAAACTACAGCAATGAGAGGCTTGCTACTCCATATTAAAAAATAGCTTCTTAAAATGATCTATTTCTCTGATACATATTTGTCAAGAAAAAAAGCCAGGTTTTGAATAAGCTACCAAGGGTGTAACATCCTACTTAGAAACAGGAGTAGAGTCTGGTAATAATCTACATAAATTTATAAGTGTTCAGGTGGGACATTTATTATTCCATGGACAAAATAAAATGTATCTGTTTAACCATCTAATAATAATATCACACAAAACAAAACAAATGGAAGTATGTATTATCTCAATACCAGAACAGCTGTTGAGTCATGCATGGTTTGTCTCCCTAGTGTTCCTCTCAGTCTTTTGAAATTTTCAATTTAGTTCTTCCCCCCCAGTCATGGACACTCTTGATGGACACTCTTGTATGTGCTGGGAAATAGAATGAAGGTGAAAAGACATTCACAACCATAATTCCACCCTTCTAGTCCAGAATTGTGGATATTGAATCAAATAATCTTTATAAAATATTGTTAGACATTCTTTAGCATTTCTGTGGAAACATAAACATGAGAATGCAAGGTATTATTTCAGAATGGGTGCTACTACTGCTGCAACAAACCTGTTGGTGCAATTAGCACCGTGCTCTAACCAGATGAGCTAATCTCAGGGCTAGTAAGAGTAGGCTTGGCAAGCCTTGCTCATGTATGGAAATGTGCTTTTGCTTTTGTCTTCCATACAGAACTCAAAATGTGCTTTTGCTTTTGTCTCCACATTCAGTGTAAAATCTTTCATAAATCTCAAGCATTTTTATGCATCACATATTATCACACCATAAATGTAGCCCAAGTTGTGTGTTCACTGCTCTGCTTCTAAATCTTGTTTTTTTTCTTAGAGAATATGAAGGAAAGAAATCATCTCCTCTTAATAACATTTTCATGTCTTGGAGAAGAATTCCCTTAAGCCACATAATCTGCTGAACACAGTTTTGTCTGGAATACAATGTAGTCATTTAGGCATTTTGGCTTTGGTTTTGAAAACACAGACTTAGGCAATGGCAATTTGTGTTCTGTGGGCACCCACTTGCAGGAGAAGATTGGGCTGACAGGCCTTTAGCTCATTCTGCTGTACAAAGAAGCTGCATTTCTTGGATTAATTTGGTTCCTAAGAGTGGCAGTTTCCCTGCCTTATCTCTCTGGTACAGTTCAGATCAGACTGTACCACAGTTCTACTCTCTGCTAGCATCCTGAAATAAAAGACAATAAAGAAACAACACCAGAAGGTGATCACAAAACTATGACTGAGAATTTTCTGTAGATGATGACATTTAATGACCTCCCAATTACATGGCGTGTGTTTAAAGGCATTTCTTCGAAGGAAGTTTCTTTCATTAAAATGAAACATAAACAAGGCCTGAACCACTGGTATGCAACTGTCTTCCAAAATAAACAACTAATTGAGCTTATCACTTTCAGTATTTTGAAATAATTACTGGATAACTATAACTATTGAATATCTAACTGGATAAATATTGATATAACTATTGAATAATTTGATTAATTTCAGTATAGAACAGATAAAGTTCATGGGTCCAATTACTTGAAATTATAAAGGATATATTAATGAACCATAAAAAGTAAATCTAGCAGAATTAATTAAAATAATGTCAATTTTTCCATTATGCTAAATCTTTAAAAAGGGCTAAAAGGATTTTCACGGTCAAGACTGACAAGTCCTTGTTCAAACTCAGTTTACAGTTCTTCTTTACTGCTTCTGGATTAGGACATTAGATATCTTAGGTGAATATGCATATATGCCAGAGATACGATTCAGCGGAGGTCATTCAATATCTTGGTTCCTTAGCTCAAACAAAAAGCCAGTGCTTTTGTTTTTCTACCATTTGTTTATCTGGTATGCCTGTGGACTCCCCGAAGACAAGTTCACTCTAATCACATCCTTGCACAATACCTTTAAGAAAAGCTTTATCCTTCAAGGCCTTGAACATAACATGATAAAATCAAAAGCTAGGATTTTGTAGTACTTACTGTAACTACTTTTAAAAATGAAAATATACTCTCTATACACAAAGAATTCTGTTTTGGAGTACTTGGCAATTATGCTAAACTTGTTTTCCAGTTTTAACAAAAGGAATATTGTAGATACCATGCTTTTGAAAGAAGTAGTTTTAACTTTCTTTGAACTAGCTTTCTGTAATATCCTTATCAGCTCTGTGCCAAACACGCTATTTAATATCAAAGGTAATCAGCTGAAGTAACCCCTGCTGGCTTTATGCAGAAGCAAGTTGCAGTTTTTCACTGTTTTGATTATTGGATGAATAACTTCTTATTCCTTTTATCCTCTGAGGTACTTTGAATACTATGCAAACATATAAAGACCTTGGCCTGACACATTTACTGTAAGTGTTTTTTTCTTCTAAAGAAAGATGGGCATTGGAGAATGAATCCTCAGCATTCTTCCCAATACTCAGCAACAAAGAGATCCCTGACTTCAAACAATGTTTATTTTTTTTCTTTAAAAAAAAATTTAAATAGACAAGTAGTTGTTTATGAACAACAATGGAAATAATGGGAACTACCTTTCTATGAAATTGTTTTGTGCTGTTGCATTCACTGAATGTCTGTTAGGCTGCAGAGTCTCATGGATGATTTTTCAGTAGCTGGGTCATTTCTAGCTAGGCTCTCATGGACAGATACTCGGATATCTAATCAAGGGGAAGTCTATACTGCAGCCTTTCTCCGGGTTGGCAGTGATAGGCCCATCTTTTCCTCTCCAGCCTGCTGAGGCTGTAATATCTCTGAGAATGCTAGGGCAGACTCAATGCGGTTGAAATTGCAGTATTGATAGAGGTTTGCAGTAGGGGATGGGTGGAAATTTCTACCCACATAAACCATGAGATTGCATAATCCTCAATGCGTAGGCAAACAGAGTAAATGTTAAAGAATTAGCCTGTGCCCTGGTAGCTCTTCTGGCTAATATGGTTGAGCCAAAGGAGCTCAAGGAGGAGCACAAAACTCAATTTCCATTGGCCAGTTCAGCTGAAAACCAGGCACCTGCCATGGCCAGTTTCAGGCATCATCTGAAATCCCAGCCCATGGCCCACGCTCCAGGTTTACAGTGAGTTGCTGTAGTCAGGCCAACGTGGTGCCCTCCTGGTAGAAACAGAAACAGAGCTTTGCTGCTTAACCTCCAGCTTCTGATGTGCTGTAAAATGCCTGAGTGAAACCCATCATTTGTATAAATAAATTTGTATAAATGATGTGATGATAATCTGGCCTCACAGCACTTCTGAAGCAAGTACCAGTAAAGCTCATGCAAAAAACAACCCCAAACAAACAGAACAAAACACACTTATTCCACTCCTCTTCCTAAGAAAAGGAATGGCTTCCCAGCTCGGATTGCCAAGAGGAATGTGCTGTAAGGGAAAGTCATTCTTTGGCTTCCACAGGGTCACAACTTGAAGAACTTACACCAGTTTAATCATGTCATTGTAGTAGTGGACACACACACTATCAGTGCAAACTGCAGTGTCTCTTGCATTTCACAAAAGGTTTATAAATTATACACTGCCAACTAGTAATCAATTGTGTGTCCTCAATTTCTAATTCATTATCTCTGTAATGGAACAAAGTTGTACAAAGCATTTGTTTTTATGAGGCAAAGATCATCAAATATGGTAGCCAAGGACTTTGGAAGCTATCAGAAAGAATGAAGCCTGTGACTTTAATAACCTGCTCTGGAAAAGGATGTGAACATGTGCTGGCCCAACTTAATTCTGCTTTTTGCACCTGTTTTAAATGTTTTCACACAGAACTTTGTACTGAACACATAAACCCCAAAATCCAAACTGTTACCATCTACTAAGACTATGTTTATCAAAAATGAAATAAAATATAAATAACTGTTAGAAAGGAGTTTGTTAACCCAGTAGGATAGTTAAAAGACTCCCATCTTATGTATCCCATGGCTTAATTAAAAACATTGATGACATGATAGGAAATGATTGCCTCTATTCTCAAATGATTCTCCAAGTGTTTTCAAACTACAGAATTGTAGTATCTGGAAAACTTTATAAAGATTAATTGGTCAATCCCTTTGATTACAAGGTAACATCTGTTAATTTTTTAAATGTTTGTCTACAGGACATAAATAATATCAGGAAACCAGAAGTCTCTGAACAGCTGTTTACACTGTCAGAAAAAAAAATAAAAAAATCTGTGGAGTGGCTGATATCTTTGCAAAGGCAGTACACAAAGTGGAATAGTTTTAGACTAAGATAATTTAAACAAAGGATAGGAGGTGAAATAGTCATCCAAGAAGCCTGACATTGTGGATTTTTTGAAACAATCTCTGAGCTTCTCCAGTGGATTACGAATATCTGTATGAAAACAAACCCTTGTATAGGAGGAAAACAAATCCTGGTATAGGAGATGAAATTTCCTTATATGTGTCTCCTACTGTGAGCCCTACTGGCCTGCCCTAGCCAGCTTTTCAGAAAGTGGAGTCAGGCATTGATCATGCTGCAAAAGAGGGTGTCACCTGAAGGAAGCATCTTCATAAGGTGCTTCCGTAATCCTCATAGTTTTTCAAAATAAGAATTAAGAACAATCAGGTTCTATCACTGAACATGAAGATCTGTCTATAAAATCATCCATACTAACCAGTTGCTTAAAAAGAAACTCCTTTTTTTTCAGAAATCATGGATAAAATGAAAATCCCTGGCTGAGATAAAAGTAGGGAATTATTTCTCAGTGGTGGCTTGGGTATAGAATAAGATGCTTTATCCCTTACAACAGTGGGCTGCCTACTGCTAGCTTATTACAGAACCTGTTTCTGATATTAGAGCAGTAAGAGACTCTTAATCTTAATTTCATGATCCTGTGAGATACAAAAAGATCTAGTTTTGAAAGCTAAGTACAAAATACCATTACTTGTTAGTATAATCTTTTTTCTTCCCTAAATAGCTGAAAAGCACATGAAAAACAGTGCCAATACACTGTAAAGAATTGCTAAACAGCATTTCCCTTAAAAAGAGTAGCATGGCTTTTAGGGGCCATATAGCACTGTGGGATGCTGTAACAATATAAATGTATCTTCTAGTTGATGAGATATGGGAAATGGTTATAGACTTGATAGCTCTTGAATAATGCAGTGTGCAGCCAGCACAACTTTTACATGCTGCACTGTCACAAGCCCAGCAAAAATACACTATTATGTGGCTTTGTGTTATAGAATATATCCACACAGATTGATATGAAGAGGGACCATCTCCAGAAGAATGGCAACAAGCACAGCTGTATTACATAGAGGAACTGAGCCACTGGAGGAAAAGATTACATTACAAGATTTGCTGCTGCTGTTGTTATTCTGCTTGTGCCTCCTGACAGATGCAAGATGAGGCCCTGTGGGCTCCCCTGCAAAAGGCTCCCTGAGCTCTGAGACACCTGGGAGGACAGTGTTGCATCCCCTGCTGTGTCAGGAGGGCCAGCTGGGAGCCCCAGTCAATCCAGAATACTGGTACATCATTTTAAACGTTAGCCTTATTGCAAAAGTCCTCCCTGAGGCAACAGTAGAAGTCAAAAAGCAAAGACCTGAAATTCAGAAAACCCCATCAGTGTAAATTTCCTTTGTATGTTTCCATGTACTGCTCTGCTCTTACTCTACCTCCTCCCCTGCTCCCCCTTCCCACCACCTGGCTTCCCCAGCCCACCTCTGGTGCAGTCAAACCCAGTTCACAAAAGATGGCAAAAGAAAACTCAAGAAGTAGACATAGGATCACCACATTCTGAAGTCTTGCAGTCCCTAATAACCAAAGATGGTCTTCAGTCCAGAGGTCTGGCGTTTTATATCCTGTCTCCTTATTTTCTTTTCTAGTTGCTCCTTTTGGCTTATAGAATTTTCTGGTATTTTTAAAAGAGTGGAGAAGAATGAATGAAGGAGGAAAAAAGCTTCTGCCCAGGACTGTTAAAATGGTAGTTACCAGAAAATCATAAAAAATTAGAGGACTGAAAGTTTCTTAAATGGGAAGCTATGTTCTGCAGCAGAGGCACCTTAGGATGGACAGAAATTCAAGTTCAGGAACAAGGCAGACAGCCTGGAAGTGTAACTGAAAGTAGATTTTGAAATGTGGCATTCACTGGCACTCCATCTATAGGATGGTTTACAGCCTGTACAGATACATAAACATGATGCTAAACATAAGTTTTTAAATGTACGTTTTAATTTCAGACACTGAACAGTCAGCAATACATTTTCAATTTATGGAAAAAAAAACAAACCCAAACAATCAGATCAGAAAAGACAGCTGTGCCTGAGCTGAAAAGATATCTAAGCCTTCTTTAAGACCAGGGAGATTTCCCTGTGAATACAGACTTAGAGAAGGTTTCCAGGGAATTAAGGGTTATCTTTAGCATTTCAATTATAATTTTTGTAAAAGATTGTAAAAGATATATTTGGCAATGATCAGGACTGGCAGCCAGGCTAGTAATTTGATATGCCTTAAAAAGTGATGTGACAAAGGGAAAGCTGTGTTGTCAAAAGTTACAGAAAACTTCATGTATTGCAGATTATCATATAATTCACAACTGTATTTTCTATTAATATTCCTTCAAGCCCTTCATGGAATGAGGAATAATTTTAAGCTGGATATAGCTGTTGAAAGCAAAGAAAATCCTTCCTTGTCAACATAGGATTTACGCAAACGTTTTCAACCTGATCCTTAGGTTCTGTAGCTCAAGATATTATTAGTACTTTCAAGAACCACGAGAAGAATTTCCCTATGTAAAAGGAAATACAACCTTGTGAATAACAAGTAAATTATGGAGTATTCATGTTATGGTAGCAAAGCCTGGGGGAATTTTTATGTACAGCACTGTTCTCACAAAACATATCCTTTGCTACACAAGTTACCCTTAATTATAAAAACCATTTTGTCCGGTCAAAATACGTGTAGCTGTCCTAAAATCTGCAAAGATACCTATAAAATGTTCCTCTACTTAACAGAATGGTACTTTGAAAGACAATTATGCAAAATTAAATAAATAATTATTGCGCTTTTCAGTGTCCCACTCACACAAATCTTTTAGGCTTTCAAACAGTGTTTTAGTTGCTTTAAACGATGCACATCTTGAAATGAAAATGAAATAGTGATGTAATTTTAATTGAGCTATTAAAATAATTTTTCATGGTTTCTAAATGGATTAGTCCTAAAATTACTTGCCTACTGAAAAAAAAAACAAACCACTTTTTCAGAGCTGTTACCCAATATCACATTTCCAGACAATGTCTCCTTTGTCATCTCGTCCTGTTTCTCATTCTCCTTCTACTGAACACAATTGTCTTTTGAACTTATTCACTGAAAAGAATTTATCCTTCTCTTTAGTAAACTTCCAAACCTTTCCTTTAAAAAATCTGCAGCAGAAGTCATGTTATAAATAAACAGCATTTAGCTCCAGTACACAACGCAACACTTAGGATATTTGAAATTAAGAACACATTCCATATTTTGTGCCTTAGCCTTAAGTCCATTTATAACATAATAAAATATGGAATCATTAGTGATTTATTAGGCTGAGACTTGGACCTGGAGAAATGGGTAACAATGGTAAGCAATTACTTCAGTTCATTTTCTACAACACATTTCTTCCTAGAACAAGTTCTTTTTTCTCTAAATCATCTTAGCAAATGTTTAATCTCTGTGCTTTAAGAAAATATTTACTATGATGTCCAGCTATAGGTTTTTACTTTTTCAAAGGAAAATATGGAAATTTTGTCTCCTTGATCTGCAGCACAGTGGCCAAACTCTTCTGCCTGAAGTCTGTAGTGCCAACAGGAAGAAAGAAACAAGAAATTGAAATTTTGAATTTTCAATGGTTCTGATATGAAAGAAAGCCTTAAAATATTCTGAAAACTGGAAAACTGCTCCCTGTCAATGTGTTAGAAGCTTCATTGTATACTGTTTCAGCTGCTGGGAGGAATACAGAGGCAGGGCAGCAAAATAAACATTGTAAAAATTTATTATTATTTCGGGCATTTTCTCATATAAATACTCCTACTTCTACAGTTTAAACTTCATGTACTCTTAAACAAACTCTATGGTACTTTTAAAGATGTCTCTAAAAGCCTGTCCTATGTGCATAAGTCTGCTTTGAATGTTGTGGTTGGTCTTTCAGAAGAAACCAGTTACTGTCATTCAAATACAAACATATTAAGAAAAAAAATACACTCCCAGGTTAGCAGTTTCAACAAATTATTCATCTGATGATTGCATTAGTTACATTTGTATCCCTTATCTATTTAGATAGTGAATTGTCCAGAACAGAAACTACATTTTATTTTGCATTAATAAGATATTAACGTAATGAGTGATTGACTGGCATTTGAGCCCCTCTGCATTGTCAAGAAACAAACTGAATGAAAATCACTAAGTCAATGAGAGGAGACTCCAGATAATGCTGTTCCTGTTTAAAAGCAGAGAAAGAAACAGCTTCATGAAAATTGGTCCTTACAGTGTATTGTGGTGATTATGCTAATGCTACATATTATCAATGGAGAGAGTAACTTGGTCTTCCTCTATTCTGCCCTTTGTTGCACAAAAAAACCCCAATCCATTTCATCAAAGTATGTTGGAGCTTTTTGGCAGTCTATTAAATAATTTACTGAAACTGTCCAAGAGGTCCAAAAGTTGCTGGCTGGATTACTGACAGAGGGACACAGCAGGATTTCCTCAGGAAGTCAGGCTAATCAGATTGTTTAAAAGAAATCTAAAGTGAATTATATTTTATTTTCAATTTGCTTTATACGAAACTAAGTCAAATGGTTGCAGAGCTAAGCCTTTTTCACCCTTTTTGATTTTACTCCCCTCTTTCCTTTTGTACAAATAGCTACAATTTCCTTTCTGAGATTACTTTTTTCTCAAATTATCAACTTGGCAACTATTTCAACTAATCCTTTAAAAATCACACCTAAGATACTTCTTATTTTCCTATATAAATGTGTGAAACATTAAAATGTAGTTTCAATATGTATTTTCTCTGCTTGTTTCAGTTTTACCATAAAAGTTCCACATGCAAAATTTCTTTTGAGCTGGAACGCTGACTTTCCTGTCATAAAATGATAAGCTATGGTTCAGTGTATGCTGACTTAAGTTATTTTGGCTTTAAGATTAATTTTCAGGTAACTTAACCATAAAAGTATTTACCAAAATATGGAACAAGTAACCATCTTCAGCCATTTTACACTGTTATTTGTGGTTCAATAACACTGCTTTTATAAGCCTCCTGTGTTACAACCTTAATTACCTGAAGGACACCATTGCCAAGTGTTTCAGATTGTTTTAATTAAATTAAGTGACTACAGGGGCACTTCCTTTTCACCTATTCTGTCATTATTTAGCCAAAGTAAACGCACTTAATGCTGTCAAATTTCCATCATAAATTCTTTCCTTCACTGTTACAATTTTATTTGTACAGTTCTCTGAATTTCTTTTAAATTCTTTAAATATTTCTGCTTTGTTTTTTCCCAGAACTAGATTTTGTTTTCTGTGCATGACCCTGTGAGCAAAACACAGAAAAGTTTTTCATTAATGATGCAATATCTGAGTGCCAATGTAATTTTAATTACTATCACAGCTCTGACTTTTAATTGTCTTCAACACTATAATTTTTAATTTCTCAGTGCTCCTCAGCCTTAACAGAATTTTAGTTCATTTCCCACCCCACTGCCAGTGTTCAGTTGCCTTATTTTTTTTTTTTTTCCATAGGGGTAAGCAGTTGAGAACGGACTTACAGCTGTAACTTACCAAGCGTTCGGAAAGGTCTTTGGTTTGGTGTATGGGAGAAGAAACCAGGTTTCAAAGCATTTGTGATCAAAATGTCAAAATACTCTTCAAAATCATTTCTAGAAAGTAAAGTAAATGTGATTAGTTAAACTAACAAAATAGTTAAGATGTCATGAAGTACTCTTTAAGACTAAAGAAAATATCAGAATATTTCTTTAAGGCACTTGCTTCTGTCACTTTTTTTTTTTTTCAATGCTTGTTCAATGTCACTATTATTCTTCTTTTCCTGAGGTTGTTGAAAGAGTCAAACTCACAGTAAGTGATCTTTGGGAACACTCATTATTTATAAAAAGATGTTCCTTGATCTCAGGAGAACATGTAATGGATGACGTATTTTTAATTTGAAATGGCAACATGTGCACAGACATGGACAGAAAGTTGTAAATGAGGGATTTTCTTTTTAAAGAAGAATATCTGAAGTGATGGGTAGGAAGTAACTGAAGACACTTAAACACAGATGCTTATATTGTTGGTATCCATACACAGGCCTAAGATGCCCTCGGCAGACAACAAAGATCTTATTTACAGCCAATGAAAATTAAAGTGTAATTTCACATATTCCAAAACTGAAGCATCATTTTGATGGCAAAACTCCCTCTTCAGGCTCCGCTGGCTGCTCTCACTACATCCCTGCTGGTTACAGGGAGGTTGGACATGTGACTACAAATAAACAACCACCAGCTTCAAGTCTTCATTTGCCAGCTGAATCCCACAATTAAATTCAGATTTTTTGAAGATCATTAGGTTTATATATACATACTGTTATCTAAATTCTGGAAATCCCATCAGTTTAAATGGGTTTGAATATTTCAGCATGGTATATAACATATCCCTCATCTATGAAGTACTTTATTTTTAGAAATATTTCAATGCTTAGGTGACTTCATTGCCTACAGTATCCAAAAAATGATGGATACTCTTGCATGGAACAAAGAAATCACAGATGGCAAGTCCAGGATGGACACAGACACTGAAATGCTATCAGCAGTAGAGGAAGTTTGCTGGAAGTAAACCAGCTAACTGTATCACTTTCAAATTATTCATGATCTTCCTTGGGACTGGACATCTTATCAAAAACTGAATGCTCTCCCTATGAGAGACAGCTTTTGGGTTATGCTCAAAATTACATTCCTGCCTTACAACAAAAGTTCTTTAAATTTCCTTTCTGTAATGAAATTTTAGCTTTGTCTAATTTTTCTCTACCTGTGACCGTATGTAAACCTTTGCCTTTTTAAAAGAACCAGTATCAAATGGTACGTTTTAAAAATTTGTTTCCATGTGGAAGATTCCAGATGCTGAGACTGGGTTCTTCTGTCCTCAAGTGAAAAGTATCAACAAAGATAAACTTTTCAAATTAGCACCTGGTGCAAATAATCCATCCACAGGTTAAGTTAAGCTTGAATTTGCAAAACACAGCAAATATTTCAGAAGCACAACAAAAAACAAATAGTAAGTGAGAGGATGAGAGAAAATGGCCTCAAGTTGCACCTGAGCAGGTTTAGATTTGATTTTACAAAAAATTTCTTCACAGAAAGGGCGGTCAGGCATTGGAACAGTCTGTTCAGGGTAGTGGTGGAGTCACTATGTGTGGATGTGGCACTTGGTGATATGGCTCAGAGGTGCTCAGTTAATGCTTGGACTGGAGGATTTTAAAGATCTTTTCCAACCTAAATGACTCTATGATTCTCTGATTTGTGGGAAAAATGGCAAGTGCTTTGTTTAAAAAAATTGAAACAGACAAACAGACTTCACAGAAGATTTGGTAACTTTGCCTTTTTAGAAACAATATATTCAATCTCATGTACAAGAGACTTTTATGGGAGACTTTGTGTTACATTACTATGTAACACTATATATAAAGCAAATCTGTTCCGGTTACTGTCTGTGATTAGTAGAGTGGCCTGTGGCTATGGTAAGTAGCTAGCACTAAGGGCAGGATGTATATTATACAAGTATCATAACATTAACCTCCTAAAAATTGCACTCTGGATTCAGATAGTGGTTGACAACGTAAACAGAACCCATGAAGAAAGATCCACATTCTTGAAAGGTAATTCATTCCACTTATTTCAGACATATTTCTACAATACAGAATGAATAGCCAAGGACAATACCCAGTGGGTTCTCTCCACTAACCACAGAGGGAAACAAAATGACCAACTTCAAAAAGTTCCTCACTTTTAGGTGGCAAACATGCCTGAAAAGGTGAAATACACTTGGCTTTGGTGACTATGTGATGATTTACTCATCTTTAGGTGTGCTCCTGCCAACACTTAAATGTTCAGTTAACTGGACAGCATCTTCATGGTAGGTAAGACTGAAAAGTCACACCATGCTGCTGCTGTGTGAATGAACTGGCACTTGCTTTTAAGGTTTACATGTCTTATATACTGATCCCAGCAGTATGTCTGTGCTCTGGCTGGGAAACAGTTCACATTTTATTTCAAAATGATTATTTTTCTTACACTTCCTCTCCCTACCAAAATGTGTTCTAGTTAAGGACAATTTGGTGAGATGAACATAATTGGGATATTTTGCTCATGAAATGGTAAATGATACACTTAAGCATAAATTTCCCAGCATAGGTTTTATGAAGACAATAATTTCTTAGCCAAAAAAGGAGTTTCTTTAATAAAGTGCAAGAAAGTAAACAGTTACAAGGTAAGGATATTAGGAGTAATAGGCTAAAATTTCACATGCATCTCTGCTTTTCATATTGATCATTATTTTTTTTTTTTTTAATTCGTACTATATAATTTTGTGCTTCTCAGTATCATATTGATTAACTGAATGTCCTGGGTTGATGCTAAATTGTATCCCCATTCATCTGTTTAGCTCAGAAATAAGTGTTGTACCTTTAAAAACTGGATCTGAGAGTGAAGGAGACGCAGTGGAATGTCTGAGGTGGTTGTTTTCTAAACATAAAGATCAGAGTTTTCAGCTTTCCTTCACATGACTGTGTTGTGGGCAGTGTGTGGACAGCAGAAGAGAACTCTCCTTTGCTTTTTGTTAGTTTTTGGCCAGCTGAGGCAGAGAAGTTCTCCGGACTGTGGTTTTTCCCTTTTTCTTGTAACTGTTGAACCTGCTCTGGACTAAACACCCAAAGGGCCCCAGGAGCTCCCACCTGTGTCCCACCGGGCCTGGCCTGGGCCCGGCCTTTCCCAGCCCTGAGGGACCGACAGCAACTGAGCCGAGCTACAGCCACGGGAGAGACTTTCTGAATTTGGCATCTCTGTGGGGCACACAGAGGTTTTGTTGTTCAGTGTTGTTCCTTCATTTGTTGTGCTGGGGAGTGCTTTGACTGTTGAATAAACAACTTTTTTCCACTTTCCTCCAAGGAAATTTTTTCCTGTCCCGATTCAGCTAAGGGGAGGGGTAGTTCGGATTAGTTTTTCTAGAGGGACTCCATCCAGAGGTTTGTTTTTTTTCCTCTGCCAAATTTACCCTAAACCAGGACACTGAAAGAAGTAGGAATAGAAATCAATAAAGGACTATGTAGGTGCAATTCATAAGTGTTAATATCAAGAATAAAATGCAGTGCTGATGTCAAGAATAAAAACCAGGTCGGCTGGTCAAATAAAGTAAAGGGCAGAGATAATAGGCATGAACCTAAATCATATTCCAGTACAGCAAAAAGCAGCACAGGTACATGGAGTCTTTTGGTCTGAGAGGCATGGAACAAATCACACCAATAAAAAGTTCAGATTTTCAGGAAAACAACCCCACTTCACTAAAGTCTAATGGACAGTGGAGTATGCAGTTCTCCAAAAGCTACCTGGAAGCCACACTGCATTAATCACTGAAAAATATGATTGTAATAAATGCTGTAGAACATCCTACACTTTTGTGGAAGGAGAGCGTAACGCAGTATCCTTCTAGCAGGATATCTTTTTTGGTGTTTTGAAAGGCAACTGATCGTTTCTGATATCCTGCTTACTGTGTTCCAGCAGGATTTTTACAGCTACCTTAAACAGCTGAAAACTATTCACCAAGGAACAGAAAGCCAAAATCATTATATGTGGCCAGAATTTATTTTTATACCAAATTTATATTTAGGAAATAATTAGACAGATTTACACAAAAGAGTTAATTCACAGGCATCTTTCTCATAAAGGAGAATTACTTTTTGTCAGGAGGTATATTTACCCCTCAAATGAGCAATTATAATGTTCATGCAAAGCAGTGAGAACTGGCACAGTTGATTCTTCATTTTTGCATTTATCCTAGAGAGTACAAAAGAGAAGTGATACTTGCAAGACTGGTTTTGGAAAGTAGCTCTGTCTTTTAACTTACCCGTGGCTTTCTTACAGTGTTGCTGTATTCATTCTGCTGTTCCCTGGCATATTCAATGATATCCACAGTAGGCTAACATTGAACTACTTTATTTCTTTGATAAATAATAAATTAATAGTCTCAATCTGTCACCCACCTCTTTATTTGCATCACTAATTATTTTTTCTTTCTAAGTAAGTGATAGTTCTGCTGAATTTCACTGAATTTGGCTTGACCAGTCATGTTCTTAACATTATGCTAAAAACAGCTGTTGTGATCAGCAGCTCCTATCTCAACCACTTGCCAAGTGGAATGAACTGCCTATTTTATCTTATCTGCTGTGATGAAGCACATTTCTCATGCACAGCCATCTTTTTGGGAACCACTAATGGAAAAAAATATTGGAAAGATTTTCCTGCAGATTTACTGCAAGGAAATGCAATAGTACTACTAGTTGCATTCACTGCTAGAGAAGCAAGAAAGGAAGTGGCATAAATAAGATGGTCTAGCAAAAGTTTACAAAAAAATTAGGAATGAGATGGTGTATAGGATATTGGCCTGAAAGATAATTCCCTGGCATCTTCTATCCCATCCCAACACCTCCAAAAGGATGCAGGTTCTAAGTGTGCTGTGGGTCAGATACAGCTCACAGGACCACAGATGGACTACCTTGTCTCAAGTGCCCTGTAACACTCTACCAGAGAGGGGAGTTTCAGCAGAAATCTCGTAACCAAATCATTCACCATACATAAACAGAACTCAAACCAGCTTCCCAGTAACTCAAGCTTATCTCCAGTTGCTGTTCAGATATAATTTGAAATGGACTTTGTACTTACCCAAGAACATGTTCACACAGAAGCCTGCAGTAGTCACTGTGAGAACTGGTAATTAACAGCAGAATCTTCCCAGCATTCTTCAGTTGTTTCAGCCACTTTTTTACAGACTCGGGACATCTTTGTAAATATTTGTCTGGATGATTTTTCACTTCTGGGAAATACATCCCACAGTCTTCTAAAAAAAATTAAAACATAATTATGTTATCCAATCCTGCTCACAAACCACTTAATCCACCCAACAAATATCCTTTTATGTGCAAACACAATTAAAATAAGGCTAAGTTTAAAATTTTCTCTGGAGTGTAACACAATATAAACCAAAACCCCAAATCAAACAAGAGGTTCAATGTAGCAGAAATAAGTTTGTATGACTTTTCTCTTTTACTGTGGAATTTTCATAATTATTTTGTTTGATGTTCTTTTGCTCATAATAGTTAATAGAAAAGAAATTTCAGATTATCGTTTCATGCAGGAAATAATTATTTCTCTTTGCCTTTCCTCAGCTTTGGATACTCAGTTTGTGACTGCAAAATGAGCGAAGTGTTTGTAAAGTAGCAAGGGCCTAAAATTCCAAAGAACACCTGTTCAATTACTTCTGACACTTTACACTAGCATTGACTGATCAGTAACATCCATTTTATTATTTTTGCATTTTTCCCAAGTAGCACTTTACCTATGAAAGGTTGATAAACTGGCAAAGACTCGTAAGTAATTGGAACACTAGGAACAGATGCAAAAACCTGCCTTGTACTAGTTTGAGCTTCAATAATGTTCATTTTGCCAAATAAAACAGCAACAGAATTTTTGCAAATACACTTGGAATGTAAGATTTTTAGAAGTGTGCAACAATACTAACTTGGCAGTAAAAGTTACCTATTCATTAAAGTCACCAATAAATATTCATTTTGTTATAGCCCATAGCTGCTTTATCAAGATGTCAAACTAACATTAAATTTCCCTACATATTTCCTCTGTGCTCAAACCCTTTATAACCAAAACTGTCAAGCTAGTTAAAGGCTTAAAAAGAAATATAATAATTGTAGAGACAGAAATGATACCAAGTATTTGGCTTTCAGTCCGTTTGTGTTATAGTATAATGAACATCATCATGGATTATTTTTCTTCCAGCACTTGTTCTATATGCAACTGTCTGTGGTCAACTTTGCTGAATGATTTAATAAATCCCAGACATTACTTAGCCTTCTGGTATGTGAGTAATGCTGTTCTCTAGTTTGAAAAAATAAGATTTAAACCACTTGAACTTTAGCAATTTAATGGAAGAGAACACGCATGTTTGAAACAGTAGTATCAAAGAAAGACTGAAACATGCCAGGTGCTAAACATAACACTGTTCCATACACATTCAAATGTCTACAGATGGCAGGTAACAAAAGTCTTCCAAAACTGGCTGTTATCTCTGGAACTAGACAGGAGGCAAAAATATATTACTCTGTACTATGCCTTGACAGATTTCTTCCAAAAAAGTGGACTGGTATATCTGAGGAGAGTCTCTCAAACAAAATCTACCAACTCACAACCAGGCCACTCTTCCAGTTCTTCACTGTATTTAGGTCAGGCTGTGTAACAGCATCTACCAGGGGAATACGAGCCTGTTCCTGCAGCCAGCATTATGCGATGCCACGACATTTGCCTTGAGAGCGAGCCAAGAACAATGATATTTTTGATTAAACAAAGCAGATTTATGAAAGAAGGTTTCCTGTTGTGTTTTCCTTCCTTTCCTGAGGCATGAATATTGTTTGGGATGAGCAATAGAGTTTCTAGGAGCAGAAACTGCATTTTTTTCCTCCATATTACAACTAGCGATAATGTTTCATATACTATGATATGACAATTTTTATTTTTTGGTGTTTTGGAAAGTGCACAACATTAGATGAAAAGGAAGGGGGACACACAAACAAAGCAGGCTCGGCATTAGCTCTCATAGGTTCAAACAATTAAAATAAAGGTGGCAAAATCCATTTATACAACCAGTGACCTATCACTCTTATCACCCTCAGACAAAAGTATCTGTTTTACTCCTGGACACCCTTTGTTTTTCCATCCTTATGAAATGCCTTCTACTGTCTGTGACTATTATTTGCTGTGCAATTTAAAGCCTTTGAGTTAATTTAATCAAACCTGTCTTATTTCTCCATAATCTGAGCAGCGTCTTCTATGTGGCAAATCTATTATATTTGGCCTTTAAGCTACATCTCCATTGGAAAAGGTCAACACTCTGCGTTCAATACATGAGCTGAAAGAGAGTCTTATTCTAGCTCTCTATCTAGACCCTGAAGCCCAGCTGTTAATTGCAGACAAGCAATGAATCAGTTCTTGACACTGGGATCTGAAATTTGCCTCTGGGCTGTTTGCCATATCAGGCAGAGGCAGCTCAGAAGAATCCTCATTAAAGCATACTCTACTGTAATTAGGCCAGCATGGCTCAGGAAAGCGGAGTTTGACTTAATTCCTAACATACTATTGCATCTGGTGAAGACAGTTTGGAGGAATACAAACTCCTACCTGTAAATGGGTTTAACCACCAAAGCTTGCAAGATTTGATTGAATGCCAGAAAAAATAAAAGCCAAGAAACTTGCTCATTAACCCAGAGCAGGAGCCAATTTTGAAGAGTATAGCAGAGCCACAGGCACTTTTTTGGCAGAAAGAATTGTGGAAGCTTTAACATGTGATGGAGAAATAACATCATGTCAAGCCTTCAAAATCGAATTGAATGATTTCCTGACTACAAATGAAGCCTTTTTTCCCCACTATGGCATATGTTTAACTATGTTTTTCTAAAGCAATAAAGCAAACAATAAAAATAAGGAGAAAACTCTATTAAGCAAAGCACCAGTGAGAAATCAGAAAAGAAATGACTTTATCAGAGCCAATAGAGGAAAGCAAAAATGAGTTAATAGAAATAAGAAATGCAACTGTCATACAGCTCCATTCTTGAAAAACAAAGAAGTAATTCATCAGAATAACACTGTTCTGGAGAAATAAGAAATTTCACTAGCCTGTAAAACCTCCCTGATAACGCTTATGTGTTGTGGTGTGTGTTTTTGTTGATCATATATGCATTTTTGTATCAAGGTTTTGTTCTTATGTTTGGTTGGTACGTTCCTAGTTTCCCCCATCCCACATTTCCCCAGTTGGTGTATCCCTGAGTTGATTAGCACCTCTGTTGAAAAGTTTGTTTTTTGTCAATCCCCCAGTTGCTACCCCCCCGGTTCTCCTTAAATGGGCTTTCCCCTCTCTTTATTCCAGCACCATCCCTGCNGTGTTATATCCATCCCTGGTATAAAATCCCCTGCATGACTGTGCTCGGTGCCTTTCTGCTCCTGGCCCCTTCAGCTACGATGAACCTGGGCTGGAAGCTCACAGTGAAAGGTCTCCTCCTTCTTTGCTCAACCCTCGTTGCAGTCAGCGATGTCCCGCAGTAGAGCTCAGTGCTCTAAAGGTTCCACCTCAGGCACCCCCGTTTGCCTGGGCGGTTCCCCACACGTGCCACAGCTCCGGAAAACCCCCAAGCTAGCTGGGATTCGGTAAACTGCGACACTTATGAGCCATCCAAATTTGAAAATACTCTTAAAAATGGAAAAACAAGCAAAAAGGAAAGTTTTGGTGGTCCGCAAATTCAGTGTATCAAGTGGGAGACTTGTGGTCACTGTCAGATCTACAACTGATGGTTTGTTATCTGTACAGTGCTTAAAATCAAATCTCTACTTTTTTTTCTCTCTGTTTCATGAATATCTCTTAACATACATCTGTATGGATATTGACATATATTAATACATGCCCATAAATCAGTGAAAGCAAAACATTAACAAAACAACTGTCCCAACTTTCACCTCAAATTCTCTGTTGTTTTCAGTTACCTTCAAGCATGCCAAAGCCTTCATTAGTAACTTCTGCCTCTTTGGCAGTGTGAACAGTTACACAAAATACAAAGTAGTATTTAATAAAAAAATACTGAAACAAGATCGTGACAATCAACATATCAATATATTTACCCCCTGTGATTTTATGAGAAAACTTAATCCAATGAAGTAGAGCAGGAAAGTGAATATCTCTAAGCATTTTATACACAACCTTGGAATGTATTATGTACATGTTATGATGGAACAAATGCAATTTTTTTGTTTTCCAATCTTGTTACTAAACAACTTGAAGTTTATCTCAAATCTCTGAAATAGACTGGAATACCAAATTAGCAACTAGCCTATGTAGAGATTTATAATAATCTTCCAAATACGCTTTCAAAAACAATTATTGCTTTTGTAGTCCATCAAGTATCCTTTCAGAAAAAAAAAAAATACACTTTTTAAGTTGAAGATAGAAATAGAAGTAAAGAATATGAATTATCTAGAACCACCACATATTAAGTTCCTGCCAGAGCCTTTTATCAGATCAACGTCCTGGTGTATTTTCAAAGCAATATAATTTCCTCTATGTATATTATCAGAGGTTCCCTTAGTGTCCAGTTTGGAGTTCGTTTTTTCTTGTCTTATCTGACATTTTAATTGGACATATAATCTGACTTTTAACCTGACATTTATCTGACATTGTCTTGACTTGCAGTTTAACTATGTGTAACAGAGTTGTGATTGCAAGTGTGATGGGAATTATGTAGCTGGAAATGCTGAACTCCCACACCATACTCAGAGAGAGGCTGTACAATGCTTGTCATATCTTCCAGCACAGATAATCCAGTCCTTAAAACAATGACCCTCCTCTACTACAATCACAAAACGACTTCACTGAAGTATGCAGTTTGGTGTTGTAATATAATACCAGTATTTGTGAAAAAAAATAATTATGGATTTCTTTTGTGCTCTGCATCTCTGTACATTGCTTCTCCCTGGCAGGGCCAGTTCACACCCACTGGCTCTGGACTCCTTTGGACTCAGTCTCTGTAAATCTACACTCTTAGGACACTGCAGTTTTCATCCCTTAACTGCTATTTGGATTGTAAAGTGTGCAAATGTTCAAGAGACACCTTTCTGGCAAGGTTTTAGTCCAGAACTAAAACACAAGAACAGTATATTTCTTAGTATTGTCACTGCTTCTAAGGGGCACCTACTTGATTAAATTAAAAATAATTTATCTGCTATTTATACAATTTAGCTAAGCAAAGAAGTATGAGGCAAAAAAAAAATCCCTAGAATTCAGCCAAGAAAAATAAACTTTACACTGCCAATTTTTAGGTTGTATTTAGTGGCTTTAACAATCTCTTACAATGAAAGTAGTATTTGGGAATGTGAGTTTTCTCTCTTTTAAATTCAAAGGCAGTATGATAGCTTAGCAATTAATACCATAGCCAAATTCTCTGCAGCTCTGCCATGAAAACAAACTTATGGTTCTTCCCTAATTTTTGTCTTAATGCTGGCTTGCAGGTAGCAGTTATTAATTTGATTAACAGAGTAGAGTTGCAATAAATGTTACAATCAGCGGTGATACAGACAACTATATTCATTGCATATTCCTATCCACTGTAGCACTTCAGGTTTTTAAGAGTGAACAGAGACACTTCTTTGACCATTGTTGCTGTCTTCTCCTGTCTAAATAAACAAATCTAACAACTATCATGAGCATTCAACAGAAACACAAGATAAATAACTTCATTACAGAAGATTCTGCAAAAGAAATTTCATCTAATGAAAGCAACTAGAGGAGAAAGGCTGTGATGGTTAAAATTACATCAGGCAAGTTGTCTTTTACTGCTTTTCATTTAAGCTGAAGTCTGTGTTCTAGTAGGAGCAGCAGGAGCAAAATAAGAAACAGAGGGAAGGAAATGTTAATGCAAGATAAGAAAAGATAATGAAGGGTGACGCAGGAATGACTGGACAAAATATGGTTACATTCTGGAGGCCTGGGATGAGGCAGATATAAGGAAAAGGGAGCAGCAGGAAGAGATAAATCATCCTCTCCTTCCCCTAGGAGATAAAACTTTTAAAAACAGAATAAAAGTATGACAGTCCTGGAAGATAGGAGGTTAGGAAGAGACAAATGTCATAACAGCAAAAATGAAGAGTGACAGATATCAAATATTTTGAGCTTTTATGTTTTCTGCAATTGCCTCAATTCTTTACAAAGACTGAGAAATTCTTTAGAAAAACTGTGCCATTTCTTAAAAGGCCAAAGAGTTAAACATCCTTGTCTAGTTCAGGCAGGAAGAACACCAGCTATTTAAATGAACCTCTTCATTTATTAGGAGCAGACATGAAAAGAGGATACTGAGTTTGGAGATTAAGGAGATTTTAATATTATGGTACCAGATCTCTCATTCCCACCTGAAAAAAAGAGTGAAGCAGTATTTCTGTGATAAAAGAGGGGGAAAAAAACGAGCATGGATGAATTGGCCAGTGGAGACCAGAAATTCAGAATGACGGCTCAGTGAGTTTCTGCCTGAACTTTGCAACCTGATGAACCTCTGCATATTGTAACTAAGAATTAGCTTCTGTGACAGATATATGAGTAGCTGTTACAAAAGAATATCTTTCAAGCTTCTCCTGTATACACAAATGAAACAGAAATGAGATAGAAAAGGAAAAAAAAACAACAAAAAACCCCTGAAAATCAGACAGAAGAGAGGAGGTAGGAAATATGAGGAGAAATGAAAACCAAACCAGTATTGAGGATAGGTTGCATTCTATTAAAAATGCACACTCATAAATAGGGAACATATATTAGGATGTCCAATCAAATTAATGAAAAACCTTTTCCTCCCATGTTCTCAGAAAAGCAGGGATTTTTATGATCACAATGTAAACCATTTGCATGTGGCACTTGAGTTTGAAATAATCACCAGTTGAATTACAGGATCAACTATAATTTTGCCTGTGTATCTGTTACAGGATATGTTTACCACTCATGTAACATTAACATTTTCAATATTTTTGGCAACATCCAGCTCTGATCAGGCAGAAATAGATCACATTTTCTAAGATAATAAACTGTTTTCCAGTGATGACAACTCTGTGCTCACCTTGATTAGTTTCAAGGGAGTGACTATAAGGTAAGGGTCCACTGTGGGCTAGGAAAAACATGAATACTTGGATTAATAGTGGCTGCAGTGCTATATAAACACTTAATACACTGAAGGAAACATTTTAGCAGAACACACACAAAACATCACTTCGGCAAATATTTCATGGGTCATTTCCTCTTCTACTTATTTTCTACTCCTGTGGCCCATGAGAAATTTACTGCAAAATTTAAAATGCTTTGGTAGCTAAAGATAGGTCTCCAACAAAAAAGGGTCTGACTGACTAGAAATTTTCCTAAGGAAGCTAAGAGCAGATGTTGTTTCTTCTGGCTTAATATTATAAGGCAGGAGCCACCACTCTCCCTCCTTTCGGAGGTGAGTTTCCTCTGACAAAGGCCATCAGGAACCTTTAGCTATATTTAAAGGCAAGTTCTAATGTCTAAATTAGAAGCTATTACTGCTCTGACATCTCTTAGCTGAACATCACTCGCTGTGTTCTTCCCCATGTGTAGCAGGGGTAGAACCAAAGACTTCTGATAAACAGCCCGGAACCTCAAGGCTATGCAAGGTTTAAGGACTGGCCCTAACAAAAGTCTGCTTCAAGGTGAGGCCGTATAATTTCTTGAAAACATAGCTTGTTAACAACTTTTCCCCAAAACCTTTTCAAGCAAGCTTAAAAAGTACATCTTGACATCCCCCACCATTTCCTATATGGAAGAACCCCATTCAATCTGCCTCTAATCTTCACCCTCCTGCTTGCTAGCTCTGCCTCATCTCCCAGCACATCAGCAGTGTCCTGGATGTAGAACAGTCAAGACTCCTAGGAGTGCAATGCCACAGCCAGGTGCTGACATTGGTTTTGCATGCAGTGTTATTCCTACTTCTTACTGAGTTCCATGGACACTGAAAGAGAAATCTAGGCTATTTTCGTATGTTTTCTGTTCTTACTGGTGTTCCCAAATGTCTGATTTAACTGCTCCCACAGCCAGAGCTAGCCCCACTCTGTAGTCCTTGCCCCAAGCTTGCAAATTCCTTTCTTTAGAAAAGGGTAAAAACACAAATAAGAAAAGTTATGAGAAGTATATGTATGTGGCAAAGTCTGCAGCCTGACTTCACCGTGACTGCTGACACATGACACTTGTAAGGATGTAGGTAGTTTGAATGACCTTCCATAATTTTATATACACAAGACTTGGAAACAGAAATTCTTTCATTGTTTTTTTCTTTTCCTTCTGGTTTTATGCTAATATTTATATCAATATATATCAGTGTTTCCCCAGAGCACTACAAAGCAGGAAGTATGTACTTTGGAGGTAGGACAGGATCTGTTGCTCTATTTTAGAGGAAATTATTTATTTCTCAAAAGAATTCACTTCCTTACTTTATATTACCATGCTAGTTTACACTCCAAAACAGACCAGATTTATCAAACTGCATGAAACCAATCAGTTTCTGATGACTCTCTCACAACTCATGGCTTGAACACTAAACTCACGCAGAGGTAACTATCCCTTGCTGGACAAACATTCAGTTATATTAGTCTGATTCTCAAACTGTGCACTGTGTGAACAATTAAGGTGAATAATCTGCAGGTGGAAAAACCTGCTTTGTTCTATTGTCAAGAATGTCTTCTGATAGGATTCACACAACTTATGTATGCTTGGAAGTACAAGACTGAAAGGTGTCATGGTGATTGCTCAAGGCAACACAGCCTACATTTTTTCCACCTGTTAAAGATTTACATGGATCATTTCTTATATAAGTATTGCCATGGTATTAATATTTACAGGAAGATAACCTATCAGTGGGAAATTACCAAAAAAATTCTGGACATCTCCATCTTTACCTATACTTAGAGTGTTGAAGTTAGTCATCCTTACACAAATATTTGTCATACAAAATATACTACAGAAGTATATTTGAGATTTTTCTTCTATGTACACTACAACTATTTGCACTCAACACCTACTTTCCCAAAAAATTTTTCATAATTGGATGCCTGTTAAACTCTACCTGTTGTCAATTCACACACTTTTAAAATACATGCCCCTGTAAAGACATCCTAAAAAAAATGGCAAAATAATTTAGGATGGAAAGAGGAAACTGTTTTTTTCAACTGAATGCAGCTAAGTAGTTGGGAAATGGGATCTGTTCAGGATGCTGCTGCAGTCTAATTTGGCAGGAAGTAAAATATTCAAGTACCATTTTATTTATGAATCTGATGAAGGTTACTTGAGTCCATTGGCTTGTGTAAAATGTGCTTTTATGCTTGGTGTGGAAATGAAGTACATAACGAAGAAATAAAACACGGTAGATAGAGATCTTACAATGACACAGACTACAGCTGCTGATAAACTAAGAATCCTACTAATAAACATTACAGATAATCTCTGCTTTTGAGATCTCAAATTAAAATAGCTCTGGGGAAGAGATGAAACTCTTTTTGAAGCTTTGAACAGATCAGCTACTTTGAGGCACTTCCTGCAGTAAGAAAAAAGTCTAAATTCTCAGAAATATTTCTCCTGGTAGCAGCAGCATCAGTAGCACCATCTATCTCTTCTATTTGCACATGTACATACTAACACACAAACAGAGATACATATATATGCATACTGAAGAAAACCAATATTTTTTCTTAAAACGAGAAATAATCTTTTTCTGTCTCCCAAGACACTATGCACTGATAAGAACAAATGGTGTTAATTTCAACTTCTGTGTCTACAGCTGCAAACTTTCCAAATGGGTACAGATGCTGTAAGCAGATTCATTTTACTTCCTACATAACATTCCTATACAGATGCCACATGCACACTTCAAGAACAATCTGATGAGAAGTGGGAAACTGCAAGAAACAAGTACCACAAAAATGGGGTAGAGAGAAGAGCTCTGTGTAAACTGAGACATTTAAAAATGTATCAGAAAAACCCATCAGAAAATAAGACATTGCAGAAAAGTGTGACCAGAGGAGATTTGCAACAGGCTATTCACCTTTCATGTGTATGAATATCCTGTGTATACACAAAGCTTTCTGTGATCTCATTATTTTCATAACTTACAAGTAGTGTTCAACAATAGCTACTGCTCCTGTAGGTGATGCACCACCTGCTGTTATGCTTACCATCACATTTTAATGCATAAAATTAAAGCCTTACCCTTCCTGCCTGGGATCTCACCCTAGCTATCCTGTTAATACAGTTCTCAAATCACACACACCCCAAGTGCTTTTCATGGTTCTTGCCTACAGAGCTGCATAAATCTGACTGCAGGAGTACATTTTCAGTTCCTGTGTATTAAAGAAATATTAACAGGAAGATGCACCAAGAAGGGCCATCAGGATAAGACTCAAAGAGTTTAAATGACAAGGGTCAGTAGCGTTCAGACTGTGCAGTGAAACGCAGCACAAAGGCATTCACTGATCTCTAGGAAGCCGGCACAGCTGGAGGAAGCAAGGCCTCCACGTGTGCGTGTTTGCTGGCCACCGCAATAGGCACACAGCAATGGAAAGAGAGAGAGCAGCTTCCCGGGGCAGGAGCTCATCCCTCCCGGCCCTTCCCGCTCCATCGGTCCGGTGGTGCCATCTAGCGAGGGGGGGCCCGGCACCGGCACCGCGGGGGCGGCCGCACCGGCGGCACCGCAGCCCCTCCGCTGTCAGGAACCGTCACACCACGGCTGTCGGGGGCACAAATCCCAGCTATCTGTCTAGTTACTGAAACCTTCTTAAATTTCTAGACAGAACTTTTAAAAGACGGAACAGAATTGGAACGTGCAGCTCCACAGCCACAAAGGGCAGTGGTCCTCAAACAGCAAACGTCAGAGATCAGGGAGTGGGGGGAATATTTAATGGAAAACACTGGGAGATTGGACAGCTTAAACATAAATTAAGAGGGAAATAATAACAGTCTTCAAAAGGTCAATGAGTCAGGAAGCAATAATCTTACCTGTAAACCTAGATTCGAAGTGATAAGAAGGTTTTTGATTTGAGTGGTACCAATGCATGGAAAAGCTGCCAAGGAGGTTGTATGATCTTCGTCAGTGCAGGTCTTTAAAAAGAGACTAGATAGCCATCTGTTAGGAACACCTAACACACCTCTTTGGCAGTGGTGTGCTAAATACAAGTTATTTCCAAGTATCGTAATTGCATATTACCAATGAATATGCACCTCCATCCATTGCTTTAATGAGTGATGCTAGTGTTCACATTTATCATTGTGATATGAATAATGACAGGTCTCATTAGAAAAATTTTCTAGTAAGCAGTAAGAGGAATGAATTCAGCAAAGAGCAGCAGCACAGCTCTGTCAATCACAGTTTTTGCTAACTGGAACAAGAGGTCTGAAACTTGTCCAAACAAAAGATACAGACAGCTGACTTCATGCTACTTTCATTGCAGACCATCCCTCTCCCATTTGTACCAGCTCATCTGCCACAGGAAGGTTGAGAGGAGCAACCCCTAATGACATTTTCATGAGCACAAAAGATTCCATTATTTTACAGCCAAGTTATCAGCTTGAGAACAAAGAAAAAAAGCTTCTTTCCAGAAATTTAACAAGTTGTATGGCTTCCATTAAGAATGTTTAAAAAATGGCATAACTAAATGAAATTATTTTATGCAAAGTCTGTGTGTTGAATTCATCACTCTCTTATGGAGAATGGAAAAGAAGAAATTAGTTAAAATTATACCTAAAGTGCTGAAAAGGTCATTGCTGGTCAAGTTGTCAGCAAGAATTTTGGAGTTTAGAGTCCAGACAAATCTATTCAAAAGTTATGAAGAAAATTTTTCGGGGTGCTCTGTTTGTGATTCTGTATTCTTACGTCTCCTGGTTTGATTCCTCACCTGTCTTAACATTATCCAAACAACACATCAAACAGACTAGAACTCTTGGCTTTCTGAGGTCATTTTTGTATGGATCTCAGCAGCTACTAGCAGGAAATTCTGGAAATTCAAGGCAATTTATATATTTGATATAAAATAATAGAATCATAGAATGGTTTAGGTTGGAAGGGACCTTAAAGATCATGTAGTTTCAAATCTCCCTCAAAATATTTAAGTGACTATAGAGTATCTCTTATATTTGTAAAGTATTTACAGAATATATCCCAAAAAGCTGTTTCTGTTAATGCAAGCTTTGCAGGATTCTGTGTTTCATGTTTCTTGCAGTGGCTGGCAGACCTAGCAGTGGCTGGCTAGGAACCCACTCTGCTCATTACAGCCCTGGGCACTCCTGGGCATGCTGCTCTCCTGGTGGGGAGGCTGTGGAGCAGGAGAGTTTCCATGCACCTCCACCGACAACAGCCCTGCTCCAATTTTCTTTCTCTCTCACTACAACCTCAGTTCAACAGTTTGATGAGAAAAAGCAGAAAGCAAGTGCCTGGTTACCATTTGAACCCTTGCTAGGCTACAGGGATGTAAGACCTGCCATTCAAATTCTGCTTACATGGGGCTTAGCCAAACAGGATGGAGTATTTATGAAAGCAAAGACTGCATGAACAATTCTATTTGTATATTTAAAATGTTTGTAGAGGAAGTTTCCACAGAGCAACAAAAGCCTTCCCTGAATATTTATGAAGAAACCAGATGACACACAAACAGCTCTTTTCTTTTCCAGATTGTGAAACTGGCTATTAAGTTCCAAGAAAACAGACATATAAGGAGACCCACTTCTCCTTTAGTCTTTAAATCACCATTTCTGCCAAATGACATATGTACATGTTTGCATTCAGCACCTTACATTCTGCAAAAAATGAGACAACATCCTTGTCAATTTATTATTTTGGACTGACATCTGAATATTAATGTCAGATTCTTGTGTATTCTTAATATCATTTGTTGAATGAGCTTTCTTCTATTACTACCTTTCAGCTGGAAGAAATGGATTGAATATGAAAATGCCTCTAGAATGAATGCTGGTTTTAGATTTTTATAGTGATACAGGACATAAAGTATGTTTTTTTATTAAAACATTCCTATCAGGACCAATGTTAAATTGTATCAACAATAGTGGCTATATCACAGCTGCTTTTTAAAAGGAATTTCTCTGCTGTATAAGGACTTAAACAAAAAGACAAGTAATATTTTCTTTTTCCTTTTTAAGTGCAAATCTTCAGGCTTCAGAAACCATTGAGTATCAAAGACATAACTCTGACAATAGCATAGCAGATATATACCTGAGAGATATATTCTCTCAAGGATTTGCTCATATCTGTATTCACTGCTAAAAATTGTTATGAAACAAAAACCAATTTGTACATATTACACACATGCATGTAAGATGTATTTGTAGAGAAAAATAAATACACTTATATGGAAAATGCCATTATTACCATTATAGTTCTAAGTTTACGGGCTAGTGGATAGAATAAAACAGTAAATATACTTAAAGAAACGCTAAATTATACATAAAGACTTCAAGAATCTTTAGAAAAAGGACTATAAAGTCTTATGTGCTCATTTAATTGTTAGACATTTGAATTACTTATGACTTTTTCCACATGTACAATCATTCTTCTACAGAAATGCATTATTAAAAAGTATGAATGTGTACAGCATCCCATGCTGTAATGAAAGGAAACCTATAGAGAGTTTATAATAAGAGTTCTTCTGGAATTTTTATTAAGCCTCATGCTCTTTCATGATTACCTCACCAGAAACACTGTGGTAATAAAAGTCCATCTTGGTTGGTATTTGACCATAGCTGAGTGTGTACTACACTAAGGTATTTTATAGCTTGGTAGAAGTATGCCTCTTAAGGATTTGTTCATAGTCCCATGAAAAAATTCACACTGACTTCAGTGGCATAAGGGTTTACAAGGATCTTACTCTCAATACAGACTAAGCAAACAGTATTTTATTCACTCAAAAGACACAAGCTGATTTTGCTCCTGCTCTCATTTTAATTTGTTGCAGATGATTATAAGAGATCAAATAAGCAAATCTAAGCATCTGGCAGATGAGAACCTGTACCTGCTTTCTTTACTCTCTCATTTAGGCGAGTGTTTTATTTCACCATGGGGACAAGTTTAATGTACACATATACAATCAGTCACTCCATCTCACCTGACAGGCAGTAACTTTTTATGCCATCTGCAAGCTCAGCAACATGCCCCATGTAACATGCCAATCTAAAAACACCTTTCACAATGCTCACCTGGGAAGTTTAAACTCTTCCTTTCCAGCTTGTTTAAAATATCCTTTGCTTAAGCCAAACAAAATGGATATAAAGAAGACTGCTGGAGTCCTAGATAGGGAAAAGTATTCTGGCTTATTAAGTGCAGAGAGCTAAACCAAACAGGTGGCAGCATTTCCCCACAGTGCAGTAAGAAGGTCGTCTGAGTGACTTACAATCTCAGGCATGCAAGAAACACTTCAATTGCTATGTACGAATTTTGCCCACATGATATGTGCCTCCTATATTATCCAGTCAATCTTATTTGAGTTGTAAGAATGCGTCCAAATTCTAACACAGCAGAACTGGGAATGATTTAAATCAGAAGCATGCTTGCATGCTATTTTTTTCCTAGGTTGACAGCTACAAATAGCTTTACATTATATAAAAAAAACAACAAAGTAACAAGTGCTTTCTATATACAGTTTCCAAAATTATACATATTATTATTCTTTAAATCCATTAAACTTGGGAATGCAATGTAATACTATAGTAAAATGAAAGGATTTTATATAGGGAAGATGGCATTCAGACTGAGATGGGAAGGTATGTGTGGCTTTTTGCATTCACTGCAGTGACATCTGAGTGCTTCTAAGGAAACATTGACAGAACAATTTTTCTTTTTTTAAAGATACAGTAAGTTTTTATAATAAGTTTACAGATTACAGATGCCCTCATTACTATAATGTAATTAAATTATAACTGGATTTTAAAGTCACCAAGCACTGGCCCTGCTGAAACACCAGAGGGAGCAAGTTTCACAAAAGAGTGAATGCTTTTATTGAAAACTCTCCTGGCTACTGTGTTCCATCATTCAGGAGGATACAAGAGAATTTAGTCAGATTACCTGGAATGGCTGGAATGTGCCCTTCAATGCAAAACTCTTCAATTTGTGATGAAATGTGTAACAAGGTGCCCCAAACAGCAGAAAAAGTGAGATGTGTCTCATTTGGGCAGTTGTAGAGTTTTTTAATTTTTATTCACAAAGCTGAAAAATCTTCTGTTCCTGACTATTAAAACTATTAGCCTTGATGTATTTGCCTAATAAAGATTATTTTGGTACTGACTGTTTTTTTAAAAATTGACTCACACTCCTTCACAGCACAAATCACAGACTCAGTTCTGACAGAAACCTCTAAAAGACTAAAAAAACCCCAACAGATATAATCAAAGTCAAATCCACCATGCAATGAACTGAGTTACTTGGAAAAATCACTTTCTCTTGTCCTTCATTAGGGACTAAACTAAGCAGAGCTCAAAGAAAAAAACCCAAACAAATCAGATGTCTTTCTGATGATTCACATCTGAAAAAACTAGACCAGACTCAGAAGTGACTTTGTTGCTGTGTCTTAAATGGGAATTGAAACTTTTCAGCTGCTGTTAAGGGTTGATCAAATGGCAATGTACGCCTGCATTGTTAATACAGTCTAAAATTTAGCAGTGATAAAAATATTTTTATCTCATTTCACTGGGCCCAGTTTGGTCAAAGACATTGCCACCCACTCTACAGTAAGCTCCCAAGGGATTATTTTTTCACAGCTGTTGGTGGTGCCCTGCTCCTGAGGGACCTCTAAGGTCAGGAGCAGTCTTTCATTATGATTAGAGCAATTTCTCCTCATAAACAATTTTCCAGCATGCAAGTCTCAGTCCTTCCTGCTCTCTCCAGTGAATGGTGCCCGATCTGAACCACTAGCAAATCATTCCACATACACAGAATGCACAGGAAGGGCTGTTTCAAACCAAAGAAAACAGTTTGTGGTGGTTTTGGTGTCTGCTTTCAGTCTAAGAACAATGAGTTTCAGAAAAGAGGGAGGAGGAGGAGGAGGAGGAGGAGAAGGAGAGGAGAAATTCATTCATAGGACTAAGCCAGGGAAGTGGAAGGAGAAGGAGAAAAGGAGCAGCCTCTTGAATGAGTAGGGTTTCTGGCCAGGGAGCAGCAACAGCAGCTGAAAGCAGAATTCACAACAGGTTTTTTTTGTGCTGGTCTGATTTGTAGGGTTGTAGCAAACCAGCACATATTTCTTTCACTCCAAAAACATTATGATCCCATGGGAGAAAGGCATCCCAGGGATTTGATCTCCACAATTACTACAAAAAGCAAAGTTCTGGGCACAAGGAGCAAGCAAAAAGAATGCCTTAATGACAGCACTTCACAACATACCCTCCAGCTGTATTTAAGTTAAAGGTCTGTCAAACATAAAAAGTATCAGAGAATGCTTTATTGCCCCTGGCCAGCTTCAGGCAGCATTAGAAGAACTTCTAATGTCTAGATATAAAGTATTTTCCTGCTTCTAAAATACAGGATGAAAAAAGGAAAAATATCACAGTGAACTTTTAAAGATTGGAGAGTATATTTGAGAGAAGAAAATATAACTCTGATTTTGCAAACTCCACGGAGTGTTTTCCCCTCCTAGTAAGCACTGTAATCAGGGAGTTTGTACTTCACTTGACCTTAATGGATAAAGTTACTAGTTGTTGGATCACTTCACTAGTCCTTTTTAAGCTCCAAGGAAGAGGCTGTCTGGCACCTCAGCAGGCTACTGAGATCCAGCAGTGCTGTCATTGCCTCCCGACTTGAAACAATCCTTTCCAGCCCTCTCACATACCACACAGGTCTCACAGTTCAACTCTCAAGCTCCCAGAGACCACAAAATATTTGGCAGTGCAAAAGGTCTACGATCTTTCCTGTTTGGTTTTGCTCAGAGCTCTATAAGGCAAACAGTTGGTGCAAAGGCACAGGAGAATTAAAGGATTTCAGCAGCGTTCTCCCCTTGCATTTTGCTTTCTCTCTCTGTCCATGCAGGCAGCTGGCTGCTATCCTTCAGCCAGTTGGAAGGTAGTTTGCCTCTGAAATACACATTAGTGCCACATACTGGCTATCCTGCTGGAAGGTGGGTGCATGCCATATGGCCAGTGACTGGATAGATTTCACACTGTTTTCAAATCTACCAGCAAGACAGTTCAAATCACCTTCTAAGATTGATGTAAGTTACCAGAGTGATAATTCTGTATTCAAGTAGTTATCTGGCTTCCGGACAGATTTATTTGATTCTTATATTTCTCCAAAAATAGCATATGATCATGTAAAATTTTTTTAAAAGTTTTGTCAGAATATCAGTTACCACCTTTAAAAACTGCATACAAAATTTATATTCTTTTTTATCTTCAATCCTTTCCTAAGAACTTCGATTTTTTTCAACTTCTTTTTAGAAAGAAGCTGATCTCTTTTTCCTAAACTTCCATAGCAATTACAAAGTAGCTGGCACTGCACAGATTTAGATGAAATATTCTATTAATATTCTTTCTTTTACATCCTCATTAAAAAGTCATACAATAATTACACTATACATCCAATTTCAAATAACTTCATACATTTTACTGCAAGAATTCTGTTTTAAATTTAGCAAAAACCTTATATTTAGAAGGCAAGTTTTTACTTAGGAAATCTCAGCTTTGGACTTATAAAGCAGTTTCAGTACCTTCAAGCCAGGTAAATGCAAAAATAAATGTACTTTAAAATATGAATTTGATAGAAAAGATGTACCTAAATAACACATAATTTTAATTTTTTTTTTAGGAGGGGAGTTGTGTACATTGATTAACTTTTGTCTACCAGTTTTCCTACTTTATTAATGCAGAGACTGAGGCAGGTCTAGGTAGGTGATTTTGAGCAAGAATTTAATGCAGGTGTTAACTCTGTAGAAGAAACAACACAAAAGCTTATTGCTAATGTTTTACTGGCAGCTAATTGCTTCTGCTTGGGCTAAATAATTACCAAACTGAAGTGTACTGAATAAATAAAAGTTTTAAAATCCAAGCAAGACACCTTTTAAGTTACTCACTCCATGCATCCCAAGAAACCCTGAAACAATCCACTGACAAAACTTACCCAAGGACAACAGAAAATATTTTCCAGTTCATGAGGTCAGGAGTAAGTTGCTGGGGATCAAACAAACCTTTCATTATTAGTTTGTGGGATCTAGTAAGTGAATTTTTTCTTTAGTGGTTTTCTTTTCCAGAACTGGGAAGTATTGGTTTCCTTCTCTCCCTTGCTAATGACTAAGATGCAGTGCTATGCTAGGCTGGCCAGAGGCAGGGAGACAAGAAGAAGCTGTGCTGTCTCCCACAGAGATTCTTTTCTCTAGACAATTTCAATGTGGCTTGAAAGCAAGTCCTGTCCAGGTCAGCTTTAATAAGAAAGAGAATTCTCGCCAGGGATTGTGGTTTCCCTCAAGACTTCATTTAAATCTCTTGGGAGAACAAATATAAACTCCATTAACAGCTTGCTATATTTTAGCTTTCAAAACCAAAGCCCTAGTATGCTTTGTAACACAGATGAATAGCTAGGATATTGAGAATATTACTAGATTTTTTTTTAATTAATGAAATCTACACCATGCAGAAATTGTAATATTGTTTGAATTACAAAGGGGTACTAAAGACTCAGTATGTCGACTTTTTCTTGATTCTTTTACTACCAGGAAATATAGAACTAAAAATTAATAAATCAGGCACTAACACTCTTGATTTATTAATTTTTTTTTTTTTCTTTTTA
>VZTB01006943.1:11257-31287 GCA_013397245.1 Thryothorus ludovicianus
TGTCCCTCTTCTGACCGCGTGTCCCGAGCTGTGTCCCCCTGTCCTCCTCCTGTGTCCCCCTCCTATGTCCCCTCCCGTGTCCCTGGTTGTGGTCCACCCGTGTCCCTGGCTGTGTCCCTGTTCTGACCCCATGTCCCGGGCTATGTCCCCCTGTCCTCCTCCTGTGTCCCGAGTTGTGTCCCCCTCCTGTGTCCCCTCCCGTGTCCCTGGCTGTGTCCCTTTTCTGACCCCGTGTCCCGGGCTGTGTCCCCCTCCCGTGTCCCGGTCTATGTCCCTCTTCTGACCGCGTGTCCCGAGCTGTGTCCCCCTGTCCTCCTCCTGTGTCCCCCTCCTATGTCCCCTCCCGTGTCCCTGGTTGTGGTCCACCCGTGTCCCTGGCTGTGTCCCTGTTCTGACCCCATGTCCCGGGCTATGTCCCCCTGTCCTCCTCCTGTGTCCCGAGTTGTGTCCCCCTCCTGTGTCCCCTCCCGTGTCCCTGGCTGTGTCCCTTTTCTGACCCCGTGTCCCGGGCTGTGTCCCCACCCTCCCCTCAGTGCGGGCTGTCCCCCTCTGCCACACCCGGCCAGGGCACACGGGGTCCCCCCGCCCCGCAGCCTCCCCCAGGCCAGAGCCGTGTCTGTGTCCTGCATGTCCTGTGTCCCCACACCCCGCAGCAGCTCCGGGTCCCAGCGCTGCCCTCCCGGATCCATCCCGGAGAGGCTGCCCCGGGATCTGCTCCGCTCCCCAGCGTCCCGGGCACTGTGTCTCGGCCACAGCCAGAGCCCTGACGGGCACTGCATTGGGGGCAGGACCCTCGGGAAGGGCTGGGGGACACGGGGTGAGCCCTTCACCCACCTCAGGGCATGGCACATCCTTAGGGAAAGGTCTTGGCTCTGCACGGAATGAGCTGGGAACTGGGCATGGAGCAGACGGGGAGGCATCTGGGCTGGTAGCCTGTGCTCGCTGCCTCCTCCGTGGAGATTTAAAAAACTGGATAAAAAGGGGCTGTGAAACAGCTGCAGCCTGAAGGAGCCGCCTTGGAGGTGTTGCTCTTACTCTTGTGGGTGTTTTGTGTGGAGTTTCCCAGAGTTTTCACACCTCTCAGGAGTCCCATCCCCAGCAGCAGTTGGGGCTCAGGTGGGGTTTTGTGTCCCCTCTCTGCTGAGGTGACAGAAAAAGGGATAAGCCTTGGATGAGCAGTTGGATTGATGTGGTTTTTGGCTCCCACACCCGTTTGTGGGGTCAGGCTGAACAGGCTTTGGGACCCCAAGGGGCTTTCCAGAGGTGTTGGGCCTTGCTTGGATCAAGCCAGGCTGGGAATTCCATGGCAGGGGGTGTCCACCCTGCAGAACCTGGCTTTCCCAGGAGGAGAACATCCCATCCCCTCTGCCATGGGAACCCGATGCTGTGTCCAGAACAAGATCCGTGGTGTCCCTGAGGACACTCAGCCAGAGTTTGGGGGGATGTTGTGGGTGCCATTAATGTTTAAGGTGATTAGAAATCCCCCCAGCTCTCAGAGGATGGTGCTTTGGGCTCTGTGGCAGTGGGAGCCTGGCAGTGTGTGCTGCAGGGACCAGCCCAGGATTGTCCTTTTCCCTTTTTCCTTGAGTTTATTCCCCAGTTATGGGTTGATGAGGTGTATTGATTGCAGCTCATTTGCTGATGCTTTGGATCTGCCACAGTTTTGGGCTCCCTGCTGATGGCACAGTGAGTTTGGCTCCTACCTCTGAGTTATCCAAGGGGCCCCGTGTCTGGTGGAGATGGAGCCTTTTGGAATGCCCATGGATTGGTCAGTAACAGGTTTGTGAGAGGATATGGATGGTCCTGGTTGGGATGCAGCAGAATCACAGCCCTGTGCTGCTGCAGGGCTGAATTGGAGCAGACTGGCTCCAGTTAGGCCAGAGAGAGGAAAAATATCTCACTGGGAACATGGTGTGAGCCCCTGGGGGTTCGTGGCAGCCTGGCAGAGGTGGGGAGCACAGGGATGGGAGCTGTGGGATGGGAAACACTTCTGTGAGTACAAGGGAAAGAACTGGGATCAGCACAGGCCCTTTAGCTGTTGGGTTGTGTATCCTCAGCCCGGGGTTCTCTTCTTCCACTCTGGGATGTTTCTCTCCCTTCACTGGAGTTTGTGGCAGCTCCTGGGTTTGTCCACAGGGCAGGGTTGTGCTCAGAGCTGTGGGGAGCCATGGCCACCTCAGCCCTGCCTGGCCTCTGCAGTGCCCTGCCTCACACCAGGGAACAGTTATGTGACTCCCCACGGCTCCAGTTACCCATTAATTTTTTAAAGTCTTCCTTAATTTCCCTAATTATGCTGCCTTGGCCCTCAAGTGTGTTGTTTCCAGCTGATGTGTTTGCTTGTGGGGTTTGCATTTCCCCACTAACCTCCAGCTGTCCCTCTGTTTTCCAGGTGAGCTCTTTCCTAGGAGCTTGCCCTTTGAGTTCCTGCTCCTTTCTCCTCTCCCTGGCTTCAGGTGCCAGCCTGTGCCCCCTGAAGAGCAGGAATGTGTGTGCAGGGATGAACCTCCTGCCTTTTGCTCCCTTCCTTCCCGAGACCTGGGCCAGGCTGGGCAGATCAGAGCTGTGGTGGTCAGAGAGCTCCTGGGCTGAGCAATCAGAGGGTCTGCAATGACCTGGGAGCTGTGGTGGGCTGGGATAAGCAGGGATTTGGGATGTCTTGGGCATGGGTTAAAGACTTCATCTCAGCCCTGGCAGTGGGTCTGTGTGGGTGGAACCTGAAAGTGAGTCCAGAGGAGGAGATGCTCCAAGGGCTGGAGCCCCTCTGCTCTGGAGCCAGGCTGGGAGAGCTGGGGGTGCTCACCTGGAGAAGGCTCCAGGGACACCTCAGAGCCCCTTCCAGGGCCTAAAGGGCCTCCCGGAGAGCTGGAGAGGGACTGGGGACAAGGGATGGAGGGACAGGACACAGGGAATGGCTTCCCACTGCCAGAGGACAGGGACAGATGGGATATTGGGAAGGAATTGTTCCCTGGGAGAGTGGGGAGGGGCTAGGATGGAGTTCCCAGAGAAGCTGTGGCTGCCTCTGGATCCCTGGGAGTGTTCCAGGCCAGGTAGGATGGGGCACCCTGGGCTAGGAGAAGGTGTCCCTGCTGGGTGAGCTTTAAGGTCCCTTCCCACCCAAACCATTCCATGGTTCCGTGAAAGTCTCTGGTCAGCAGCATCTCAGCCTTCAAGGATGGAGGAATTATCCTAAAACAGGGTGATAAAAGCAGCAGAAGAAATGAGTTTTCCTTCACTCTCCATAAGAGGAAATGGGTGGCACCAGCAATGGCTCATTTGGCATTGGTGTCATTTCCAGGAGCCCAGTGGCAGTACCCAGTGAGAAGCCCAGTGATGTGTTTGTTGTTGTATTTTGGGTTTAGGAACCTCTTATTTTCCCAGTTTGGGAGGTGCTGGCATGGCAGTGGGAAAAATGGAGTGGCTGAGCTCTGTCATATCCCTGACCTGGGAGCGTGAGAGGCTCAGGAGAGCAGCATTGCTCTGGTTTGTGTGGAACTGTTGAATTTAGTCCCATGGAGTGAGTGAAATCAGGGATAAAAGGCCTTGGGTTTGTGCCACTGCCAAAACCTGTCCCAAAACCAGACCTGAAGAGCCCAAACTGGGTGTAGGAGAGCTCTGGATGCACCTCTCCAGCAGCTTCCAGATCCTTATGGCCACTTAACTCCTTGAATCTGTTTGCCAGACCAACTATAAACAAGTTTGGGGTTAAAATGTGAGCCACCAGTAGGTCAGGGGTGCTTAGCATCCTTTGTTTCATTGCTTGTATCCTGCTTTTTGTGAGTGAGGAGCTGTTCCACTCAGCCTCTCACTGGGAGATCAGCATGGAAAGGAGCTGGGTGGGAATTGCTGGAGCCGAGGGAGCAAANTGTGAAGAGGGGGTAAAATGTGAGCCACCAGAAGGTCAGGGGTGCTCGGCATCCTTTGTTTCATTGGTTGCATCCTGCTTTTTGTGAGTGAGGAGCTGTTCCACTCAGCCTCTCACTGGGAGATGAGCATGGAAAGGAGCTGGGTGGGAATTGCTGGAGCCGAGGGAGCAAACACCTCCTCTCAGCTCCCAGCTCTGCACCACACAGTTGCATCCTGAAAACCAGAGCCAGGCAGCAGCGCTGGCCCCTGCCCAAGGGCTGAGCTGTGGGAATTCACCTGCGGCGGCTGCGTCCCAGGCTGGCAGCCAGCCCTGCCCTGTCACCCTGGCACAGCCTGGGGGGCACACGGGGTGTGGGGTGCTGAGCACTGGGGCTTGGCAGGTGTTTGGATCCTCTCATCACCCTGCTCCAGGCCCTGGGGTGCTTCCTGCTGGGAAGGTTGTGTCTCTGTGAGGAGTGCGCCGTCATTCCCGAGCTGCAGGAGCCGCTTTCCTTCTTGGAATTGCTGCAGGGCTTAAAGGAGTGGGGGGAATGGCTGGTTGTCTCAGCCTCTGAAATCAGTGGGGTTTTGAGTGGCTGAACCACACGTTGAAGGGGCTGTGGATGGGAAAACCACAGGCTCTGCTTTCCCTGGCTCTGGGAGAGTAGGAAGCAGCAGGGAAGTGGCCGGTGTGATTCATGTCTCCCAGCTGCCTGCAGAAATTCCCTGCTCGGCTTCAAGTTTGCTTTCCAGGCATTTCTGCAGAGTGGGGCTGAGTGTGAGCCAGGTCCTGGAATTGGAGAGACTGCAGTGAATCTTCTTTCTCTCCCTTCCTTCCCTTCCTCCCCTTCCTCCCCTTCCTCCCCCAGGCCCGTGCAGCCCAGCACTGCTGGCAGGAGTGTGCCCAGTTTCCAGGGAGGAGGAGAAGGGATTAAACCCAACCCAGGGTGTGANCTCCCCTTCCTCCCTCCCTGTCTGGCAGGACAGGATCTGCAGTGAGGTGCAGAGAGCTGTGGCGCAGCCCGGAGCTCCCGCTGTTCCCTGGGGAGCCATCGACTTAGTGGGATAAAAAAGGCTCTGAATCAATCCCAGGTAACTGAGGCAGGGGGGAGTGTCCTGTCTCACGAGGGGCAGGGCTGTGGGAGAGTGGTGTCAGGCTTCCTGCTCTGGAATAGCACCGGGATCATGCTGCCAGCCCCCAGAGCAGCCCCAAACCCACACAAACTCCTTCCAGCTCCCTCCCTGCCAAGCTGTGTGCTCTGCCCAGCATGCTCAACCCCCAGATTTCATCCAGATTTTCTTTTTATCCCTGCTGGGGATCTCTCTTCAGCTTGGACAGGGAACAGAGGACACAGTTCCTCTGTGCTCCTGCTGCGTTTGGCTTTCAAGAAGCTCATTTGCATTTTAAACCCATCCGCAAGCTCTTTTTTTTAATCTCTTTTTTTTTTTTTTTCCACTTGGCTTTGCTTCCCATATTCCTGCCCCTCCAAAACATCAAGGCCACTGCAGGCTTTCAAGGACGAGTCTCTGGTTCCTTTCCTGTTGAAGGAAAGATGGGAAAATCAGCCATAAAAAAAAAGCCAAATCCCTGCTGACCTTTCCGAAGGGCTGCACATCTCCTTCCTCAGCCTGCCAAGCCCTAAATCTGCCCTAAACTGCCTGAATTATATAATAGAGCCTCGAGTGCTGGGCGGAAACCTTGCACCCTTGGAATTTAAAGCAACCCTGCTGGAGCAGGGCTGGTTTCTGGAAGAGGCTCCCTTTGATCTGGCAGATCCGTGCCCCTCGGCCGCACTGCCCTGTTGAGCTGAGCCTTGGCTCAGTTCCTCTTCCCAGCCCAGAGCTGTTCCCTGTGTAGGTGTGAGGGAGGGCTACGTGTGAGATTTCCTTGAGAGTGCATTTTTTGGCTGAGGAGAGGTGAATCCAGGGAGGATCACTGAGCCCCTGCTACCTGGCTCTGTGTGGGATGGGATGAGCAAAGTCAGGGCTGCAGCCCTTGAATCTTCCGTGATTCCCTTCCTCCTCCACATCCTCTGTGGAGAGCCAGCTGATTTCCCATCATCACAGAGCTGCAAGGTGCTCACCCTCCCTTAGAGGTTGGGCTTCTCCTTGTGACTCTTCCCATGAGATCCCAAACTCTTTCCCTCCCCTGCTTTCTTTCCTTCCTGGAGCTCTCCATAACAATTCCTGCGAGGAAATTATCAACCCTGAGCCTCTGTGCTCTGCCTCTCCTCCAGGGCTGTGCTGCTGCCCAGAGACCACCATGACAGACTCCAAGTACTTCACCACCACCAAGAAAGGTAAGGCAAGGAGCAGGGATATCACAGTTCATCCCAAAATCACCAGCTGCTTCCTACACCTGTATCAGCCAGGTGGGGAGAGTTGGGAAGCTCCCTTGGGAATGCCCTGAGTCCCCATGGGACGCTGTGCCTGACACCCCACCTTGCTCCTTGCTCGGGAGCAGCTCCTGGGCTGCTGTGGGGTCAGGACACCTTGTCCCCAGCCCCTGTCCCCGGCCAGGGCTGGTGGCAGCTGGTGATCGGCTTTAGCGGCTCAGGAGCTCCCCTGGGCAGTGCCTGGGGCCTTAAGCGCTCTCCAGACCGAGGAATTAATGTGGAGAAGCCATGTGGCATCTTCCTCTTCAATCTGACAGCCCAGGAGGGAATAAGGAGCTCAGCATGGCTTCAGGAGGGCAGGAGATGGTGCCCTGGGCTGGGGGGTTGCTGCCACAGGCAGGGAGAGATTTGGGAGCCACCCTTCCTCATATGGGCTTGAGGAGCAGTGCCCAAAATCCATCTGCCATCATCCCTGGGAAGGGCAGGGCCTCATTGGGCTGGGACAACCACCCCAAAGCCACAAATACCCTCTGGATAACCCCATCCAGTGCCTAATGGGGTGCTCCTGGCTCCTGCAGCATCTCCCATCCCTGTGGGGCTAGAGGAGCCCCAGGGATTCACCAGGAGGCTCTTCTCCATTGCCATGGATGAGAGCTGAGCCCCAGAGCAGCCCCAGCCCTCGCTGAGGCGTGTGGGAAGTTAAATCCCTCTTTTCAAGGGTGGCAAAAGAGCCCTGTCATGCAGCAGGTGGGAGCTGTGCTCACCCAGCAGAGGGGTGGGGTACCCCTTCCACTAATCCCTGAGCTCCCACTTTTCCCCTTTTTCCAGGGGAGATATTTGAGCTGAAAGCTGAGCTGAACAGCGACAAGAAGGAGAAGAAGAAGGAGGCTGTGAAGAAGGTGATCGCGTCCATGACGGTCGGCAAGGATGTCAGGTGTGTTGTGGGGCTGTATCATGGAATATCCTGAGCTGGAAGGGACCCACAAGGATCATCCAGTCCAGCTCCTGGCCCTGCACAGACATCCCAAAAATCCCTGGCAGCATTGTCCAAACACTCCTGGAGCTCTTGGGGCTGTGTCATTCCCTGAGGAGCCTGGGCAGTGCCCAGCACCCTCTGGGGAGGAACCTTTTCCTGAAATTTATCCTAAACATCTCCTTCTTGCTGTTCTCCCATGTGCCCAAGCCAAACCCAGATGATTTTTGAGTTCCCTTTTCCCCCTGTTGCTTCCAAGGGGGTTTCCATGCTGCTTTTCCCCTTGGGATTCACCCAGGTACTCTCCTGGCTGCAGCTCTACCTCCTGGTGTGCAGTTTGTGTCCACGTGGCCACCTGGCAGGTGGGGGCTCTCCTGGCTTTTGTTGTAATCTGGCTAAAAGAGGATTGGTCTGGCTGCCAGATCAGTTTGTTGGGATTATTCCCACTTCCTTCGTGTGTTACTAAAAACAAGCAGGACCCCCTTGGCGACTTCGTGGCAGTGCCTGGATGCTGATAAACCCTTTGCAGCCTCTCCAGTCCTAAAGGTCAGGCAGCTGCTGTTCCTGCTTCCCCTTTTCCATCTGGCTGAGCTGCACGTGGCTCCTTCCGTGCCTTTTCCTGCACGGACCTGTCCCAGCACAGGCAGCATCAGCAATTTGGTTTTCACAGTGCATTTGAGAGTAAATGGAGGGGAAAACATGCTCAGGGTTGGGAGAACTGGGGCATCCCTGGCTCCCAGAGCAGCAGCAGGGAGTGTCCATCTTGGAACCATTGTGGAAATCAAATGGAAATGGCAGGAGCTTCCAGTACTTGAAGGGGCTTAAAAAAAGAGGGAGTACAGCTTTTTACATGGACGAATAGTGACAGGCCAAAGGAGAATGGCTTTTAACTAAAAGAGGTTTAGTTGGGATATTGGGAAGGAATTGTTCCCTGGGAGAGNACAAATAGTGACAGGCCAAAGGAAAATGACTTTTAACTAAAAGAGGTTTAGTCAAGGCCAGGTTGGACACTGGGGCTTGGAGCAGCCTGGGCTAGTGCAAGATGTTCCTGCCCATGGCAGGGTAGAACTTGATAAGCTTAAAGATTCCATGATTCCCAGCCCATTCCATGATCCTGTGTCTGTTTCTTGGTGTGTGCCTGTTTTGGGCTGCAGGGAAGCAGTTTGCTGAGTTCACTGCTTCCCAGGAGGTGCCAGCAAAGCCCAGTTTAGCCTGTGGTGAGACCAGCCCAGGTGGGTGGCAGCTTTGCAAAGCCCAGTTCCCTGGATTTGGGGGCTCCTGGGTTTGATCCTGTCAGGTCTGCCTGGGTTTGTGGAGGCGGAGAAGCTTCCAGGAGCCTTGGGACATCTGTCAGGGTGGAATAACCCCTCTGTTAGCCCTGGGATCTTGGCTGCCTCCCCCGAAGTGGTTTAATTGTCTAATTGATGAAACAATTTTGGATGTCTTTGGATGAAACAGCATCTCTGGTATCTCACAGCTCCAGGATGTTTGGGAAGGGGAAGCCCCAGCTCTGTGCAGGCACCTGCTTCACTCCATTCCCCTCCATCCCAGCAGTGTCCTGGTGCTCAGGGCTCTCCCAGGGGAGTGAGGCTCTTCCTTTTGGCACCGTCCTGTGGTGATGCATAAAATCCTGGAGTGCCTTGAGGTGGAAGGGATCCACAGAGTCATCCAGTCCAGCTCCTGGCCCTGCACAGGACACCCCAACAACCCCACCATGTACCTGAGTGAATTGTCCAGCACCTTCTCCTGGGGTAGAGGATGTGCCCTGAAGTGAGGATGCAGCAGAGCCATGTGGGAAAGCTCAATTTCGATCCATCAAGGGCTGATTTTGATACAGATCTTTTAAAATATCCACTGGGGATGGGCATTTCAGTCATGTCTGCTGCAGGGTGGGTTCAGGTCATGGAATCATAGAATCATGGAATGGTTTGGGTTGGAAAGGGACCTTAAAGCCCATCTAATCCAACCCCCTGCCATGGGCAGGGACAACTTCCACTGTCACAGGTTGCTCCAAGCCCCAGTGTCCAACCTGGCCTTGGACACTGCCAGGGATCCAGGGGCAGCCACAGCTGCTCTGGGCACCCTGGGCCAGGGTCCTCTCACTCTCCCAGGGAACAATTCCTGCCCAATATCCCATCCAGCCCTGCCCTCTGGCAGTGGGAATCCATTCCCTGTGTCCTGTCCCTCCATCCCTTTGTCCCCAGTCCCTCTCCAGCTCTCCTTTAGTCCCTGCAAGGGGCTCTGAGGTGTCCCTGGAGCCTTCTCCTCTCCAGGTAGGCACTCCCAGCTCTCCCAGCCTTTCCTCCCAGGAGGGAGCTGGGTTCTCCTGGCTTTGGGAGTGGGTTCTCTGTGGGAATGGGGGTCCCTTGGGCAGCGTGGCCGTGTGCTGCCTCCACAGAGCTCTCTGTGTTCCAGTGCTCTCTTCCCGGATGTGGTGAACTGCATGCAGACAGACAACCTGGAGCTGAAGAAGCTGGTCTACCTGTACCTGATGAACTATGCCAAAAGCCAGCCAGACATGGCCATCATGGCTGTGAACACCTTCGTGAAGGTGAGGGGACGGGGCTCTGTGTCCCGGGGCCACAGGGGACACCATGTGCCAGTTCACTACGCCAAGCTGCAAATCAGGGAGCGTGGGCAGCTTTCCAAAGCCTCTCCCTTCCAGAGGAGGGGCTCTCCAAGCTCTAGAAAACTGATTGAATTTGTCCAGTAATGCAGAAAACCATTTTCTGGCAGCTGTCCTGTGCCACTCGCTCTTTCAGGGGTGTGGGCAGCTGCCGTGATCGAGAGCCATCATGTGAATTTATGTGCTGAGAAATCTCTCGTGATCTCCCGCTGGAGCTGGGAACTGAGGAGTGTGTTAGGAGCCAGGATGTTGCCAAATCACTCAGTGAAAAGGCCTGGTGGGCTTTAGAGGGAGTTCAGGCATTTTAGGGAGGATAAATGCCACATAACAATCCAAATATGTGTTTCCAATATCAGCTTGGGTTCAGGTGTAAATGATGGGGACATGGGATTCCTGGATGGATTGAGGAGCTCTAGGAGTGAGTGTTGAAACTCAGTGGGTGCTCTAAGAGAGAAACTTCTCTTGGGTGCCTTGTTCTTGAGAGCAGAACACGAAAACCTTGAGATTTGAGCCCAAATCCTCCTGGAGCACCTGAACCCACCGGATAGCTGTGGATGAGGAGCCCAGGTATCCAACGTGGCCTCTCGTCCCTGCAGGACTGCGAGGACCCGAACCCGCTGATCCGGGCTCTGGCTGTGCGGACCATGGGCTGCATCCGGGTGGACAAGATCACGGAGTATCTGTGCGAGCCCCTGCGCAAGTGCCTCAAGGACGAGGACCCCTACGTGCGCAAGACGGCCGCCGTCTGCGTGGCCAAGCTCCACGACATCAACGCCCAGCTGGTGGAGGACCAGGGCTTCCTGGACACCCTCAAGGACCTCATCTCAGACTCCAACCCCATGGTGATCGTTTTTTGCATTCTCCACCTCATCTCCATCCAAATGGCCAAAGTCACCACTCTCCCATCATGTTCATGCCCAGCTCCCTTCCTCCCAGACTCTTTTTTTGCTGTTGATAAACCACTTTTGGGGCATTTTTGCTTCTCAGGACTGCGGGCTGTGTTCCCTGCCCTACCACCCTGTGTCCCGGACTGGGGGTTTCTCCCATCCCTTGGCAATGTGTTATTCCTCTGTTCTCAGTGGGAAGGAGGCTGCTCCAGCTGCCTCGGGGCAGAGGGAACCTGGTGCTTGGTTCTGATACCACAGAGCCAGTGGCTTTTGCCTCTGGTTTTCCTGGCAGCTGGGCTTTTGGCTTCCCTCCCTTTCCCCAGGCATGGGGAACTTTAAAACCACCTTTCCCTAGAGTCTCTCTTCCCACAGCCGTTCCTGCTTTTCCAGTCTTACCCTGGGCATAGTGTTGAGCCCAGGAGCTGTATGGAAATCTCTGGGGCTCCTCAGAGCTGCCTGGGGAAAGGATCTGGGCAGGAAGCCAAGGCTGACTCCTGTGGAACACGTGGGAGCCGTTGGAGATGCTGTGTGGGCGGTGGGAGCGTGCCGGTGGGGATGGCTCATCCATCCCCCTCAGATCTGCTGGGAGCAGGGGGAAGCTGGAGCCCAGATGTAGGTGGGATGTGAGGGGTTCATAGTGAGGAGGCAGCTCATCCCCTCATACCACATTTGGTGTCACCAATCCGTGTCCTGTCCCCCCGGCAGGTGGTGGCCAACGCGGTGGCGGCGCTGTCGGAAATAGCGGAGTCTCATCCCAGCAGCAACCTCCTGGACCTCAACCCCCAGTCCATCAACAAGCTGCTCACAGCCCTCAATGAGTGCACTGAATGGGGCCAGATCTTCATCCTGGACTGCCTGGCAAACTACATGCCCAAGGATGACCGGGAAGCACAGAGGTGAGGGGACACTGAGCTGAAAAGGGGAGGGGACAGGCAGGGCTTGGCACTGCCCCTTCTCCTCTGAGGAGAGTCTTCATCCTCCTGACCCTGCTGCAGGAGATGGGACAGCAGGCATCTGCTGGACCTGTGCCTTGGGCATGGCCATCTGGAGCCTGCCCTGGTCCCATAGTGAGCCCTGGCACTGGGATTGTGCTCCTTGAGCTGCTTAAAATGTGGCTGTAGGGGACAACAGGCACCGGGGAGTCCTGAAACGGGGTCACCACCAGAGGGTTCTGCAGGACCTGGGGAGTAACTAACCTTCACTGGGGCATTCAGGAGCCAGTTCAGCTTCTTTGGGAAGCTCCCAAGTGCTGCTCAGCTTTCCTGCAAGTCCTTCCTCCATGCTGGCAGGAGTTTTTCAGCAGGAGGAAAGGCTGGGATCATTTCCTTTCCCTCCCTGGCAGCATCTGCGAGCGAGTGACACCGCGGCTGTCCCACGCCAACTCTGCCGTGGTGCTGTCAGCTGTCAAGGTGCTGATGAAGTTCATGGAGATGCTGTCCAAGGACCTGGATTATTATGGCACTCTCCTGAAGAAGCTGGCCCCACCACTCGTCACTCTGCTGTCTGCAGAGCCCGAGCTGCAGTACGTGGCCCTCCGCAACATCAACCTCATCGTGCAGAAAAGGTGAGTGTCCAGGTATCCCCTCTTAGCCACAGGTGCTTCAGTCCCTCTGACTGCAGCAGTGTCACAGCACATCCTGTAGGGTATTTTCTTCTCTGTTATTTAAAATCCAAGGAGAGTCATGGAAGCATGGAATGGTTTTGTTGGGAGGGATCTTAAAGCTCATCTCATCCCACCTCCAGTCATGGGACACTTTCCACTTAGGCCAGGTTGCTCCAAGGTCTGTCCAACCTGCCCTTGAAAGGGTCAGGTGAGGGAATGTGCAGGGAGCTAAGCTGGGATCTCCACTGTAATGTATCCTTTAGTTTAATTTATTCTTTATTTGGGACAGCAAAGGATGGCAAATCCAAAAGCTGTGAGACTTAGGAGTAGTCACTCCCTGTATGGGGAGAGATTTTTGTGCTGCCAGCTGCTTTCTCCACAGTTGTCCTCCTTGAACAGGTGCTCAGAGTCCTTTTGTCCCTTTGCTGATCTAAAATCCTGGTGGGCAGGAGGTAGCCAAGACCCCACATGTGTGCCTGGAGCAGGAGTGGCAGCTGGAGAGCCCCAGCCCAGTCAGATGATTTGTTCTCCTCCCAGTCAGCGCCATGGTCGTCTCTTAAAAATAGCAGCAATTTCTGGGAGAAGTGGAAAGCAATTAGTGTCCCTGGGAGTGGGAATGTGGAAGGCAGCTTGGAGCTGGACCTGGCCTAGCTCTTTAGCAGCTTAGAGAGAGGGTGAGCTGGTGAGAAAGGTCCAGCCTAGCCCTGGGGTCTGGTTTTGTGTCCCTGCTTCCACTAAAATGTCCCTTCCAGCCTTGGCAGGACAAACGTCCCCCATTGCCTCACATCTGGCCCGTGTTTGTGACAAGGTTGTGCTCTGTCCCCTGCGTGCCAGCAAAGGACAGAATCCTGGGAGATAATCATGGTGGCAAGGATTCCTTGGCATTGAATAGACCCCCAAAACCTTGAGATTGTGGTGGAAGTGGGTGTGTGTCCCCCCTAACTCTGCCTCTCGCTGCCCCCAGGCCTGAGATCCTGAAGCACGAGATGAAGGTGTTCTTTGTCAAGTACAATGACCCTATCTATGTCAAACTGGAGAAACTGGACATCATGATCCGCCTGGCCTCCCAGGCCAACATAGCTCAGGTCAGGAGCTGGGGCTGGAGCACCCAGGGGTACCCGAGTCCCAGCCCCAGCTCTGCAGGACGCAGCAGCAGCTGCTCGTGCTGGTCACTGCCCCGCTCTCCTGGTGGCCTTGCCTCGCTGCCAGGCTCTCACTGTGCTGTGCCATCCCTCAGGTGCTGGCAGAGCTGAAGGAATATGCCACGGAGGTGGACGTGGATTTTGTCAGGAAGGCGGTGAGAGCCATCGGCCGCTGTGCCATCAAGGTGGAGGTGAGGGCTGGGACACGGCAGGGCCTTGTGGCACCTGTGGCTGGGCAGGGCAGCACTTTGCAGCACATGGTGGCCATCTCATCTCAGGAATTTGCAAGTTGGAGCCTTCCCAGGCATGGGGATGAGCCATGGTTGTTCCACAGGGATCAGTGGGGTGCCAGGAGGGTATTCCCTTATTCCCTTTATCCTTTTCCACTGGAGCTTCTTTAGGATCCCTGCCTGAAACAGGGCCAGGAGTTCTGAATGCAGTGCATGATACCAGTGGCTTGTTGGGGACCAGAGTAGGACTGGGAGGGAGGGAGCTGATCCCTTCCCAGGGGGCTGGATGGGAGCTGGTCCCTTCCCAGGTGGCTGAGAGGGAATCCATCCCTCGCTGAGGGGCTGCTTGGATGCTTTGCTTCCCTATGGGGATTATTTTCCAAAGGGGATTAATTCAGACCTCCCTGGAAAGGGCTCTGCATTGCTGGAATGCTTCCCATGGGGACAGAAGAGCCTGTGGGAATGTGCAGAGAGGATGAGGAGGAGCCGCAGCGCGATGTGAAGGGGACACCACACTCAGTGTCCCCCATCCTGCTGTGGGTTGGATTTGGGGGGGCCTAAGGGGGAGTGGCAGTGGCGGGATGGGGATGTGAGGGGGTCAGGACTGTCCCTGTGTGACCGAGTCCCTCTGGCAGCAATCGGCCGAGCGCTGTGTCAGCACCCTGCTGGACCTCATCCAGACCAAGGTGAACTACGTGGTGCAGGAGGCCATCGTGGTCATCAGGGACATCTTCCGCAAGTACCCCAACAAGTGCGTGGGGATTCTCCAGGATGCTCCTGCCCCTCTGTGCTTAGGGCAGCCACAAACTCTTGGTGGGATGAGCCTCCCCCCAACACAGGTGGCTTTGGGTTTTTTGTCCCCGGCGCCAGGATCAGTCTGTGGTGGCACTCAAATGGAGAAGAGATGCCAGGGATGTGCAGGTCCCTTGTGTCAGCAGAAACTGGCCCTGGCTCTCAATCCAGCTCCTGATGCTGGAACAAGGGCAGCAGGAGGAGAGGGGAGGGAATGTTCCAGCTGAGCCAGGATGAATAGGCAACTCTGTAATCAGGAAGTCAGGGACTAATAGTGGTAATAAATACTAATGAACTGAATTGGTAAGGAGCAGAGCTCTGCAGGAATAGCCTGTGGCTCCAGGCTGCTCTGGAGAGGAGCAGATCAGGTGAGCAGGATTACTTCAGGAGCAGGGAATGTGCTCTGGGATCAGTGTGGGCACTGCCCATGGGGCAAGGGGACAGCCCCAGGCAGGGTACCCTTGGCCACAGTTCTGCTGTGGGCAGTGGGACGTGGTTTGGAGTTTGGGTGGATCAGGATTTGGGTCTCCTGCACTTGGTGAGCTTTCTCCTGCTTTTTGTCCTCTCCTTGGGAAGGTACGAGAGTGTGATTGCCACACTCTGTGAGAACCTGGATTCCCTGGATGAGCCTGAGGCCAGGGCTGCCATGATCTGGATCGTGGGGGAATACGCTGAGCGCATCGACAACGCCGACGAGCTGCTGGAGAGCTTCCTGGAGGGCTTCCATGATGAGAGCACCCAGGTGTGCCAGGGCACCTGCTGGCTCAGGGTGACACTGGGACAGAGCTCCTGCCAAGTGGAGCAGGGCACAGTTTGCTCTGAAGGGATTGTTTGTGCAGGGGCTTGGAGCAGCCGTGTCACACGGCAGGTTTGGGTGTAGGAGGTGGTCCAGGCTTGGAATAACCTGGGATGGTGGAAGGTGTTCCTGCCCATGGCAAGGGTGGAAATGAGATGGGCTTTGAGGTTCCTTCCAGCCCAAGCTGTTCCATGGTTCTTTGAAATGCCACCATGGCATTGTCCCAAGTGCCTTCCTTATCCCATGGTTGGGAGGCACCAAGCAGTCACCTGGTTATCCCACTGTGCCAGCACAGGATTCCTTTGGAGCTGAAAAATGAGCAGAGGGAGCAGTGCCTGCCCTGTCTCCCAGGGCAACTGAGGCCAATGGGTTTGCCTGTGGAATTTTGGAGGGTTTCCATCTCTGGAAAACTCTACAAAACACCCTGTAACCAAGTGGCAGTGAGCTGGGTAAAGGCTGCAAATGCTAAATGGCAAAGCCAGAGACCCAGGCTCCCTGAGAAGTTGTGACTGTCACAGGAGAATTCCTGCTGCTTATCCCTGTGGAAGTCAAAGAATGCTCTGGCCTGTGCCCTGTGAGACCCTGTAACCTGGTCCCAAAATCCTGCCCCATAGTGCTGGGGTCAACCTGAGTCTGAGGGTGTGGAAATGGGCTGGAAAGGGGACAGGTGAGGTGCCCTGACACGTGTCACTGTCACAGTCACCATGCCTTCAGTCCCTTGAAAGGCAGGCTGGGGTTAGTTCCTTGTGCAAATCCATGTGTTCCTGCACAAACCCAGTGTGACCTGTCTGTCCCTTACCCTGTCTGTCCCCCACAGGTCCAGCTGCAGCTGCTGACAGCCATTGTGAAGCTGTTCCTGAAGAAGCCCACAGAGACACAGGAGTTGGTGCAGCAGGTGCTGAGCTTGGCCACACAGGTGAGTAACACCTGGAAGAGCTTCTCAGGGCTTCCCATCCCCCGGGGCAGTGGGAATGGCTTGGCCATGTGACAGCAGGCAGATAATTGGAGCTTAATTCAGAGTGGTTTGGGTTGGGAGGATCATTAAGGATGCCCTTGTTCCAGCCTGCAGGGATACATTCCATTGTCCCAGGTTACTCCAAGCGCTTTCCAGCCTGGCCTTGGACACTGCCAGGGATCCAGGGGCAGCCACAGCTGCTCTGGGCACCCTGTGCCAGGGCCTCCTCACCCTCCCAGGGAACAATTCCTTCCCAATATCCCATTTTCCCTGCCCTCTGGCAGTGGGAAGCCATTCCCTGTGTCCTGTTCCTCCAACCCTTGTCCCGAGTCCCTCTGGGAATGCTGACAGTTGAAAGCCTGGAGAGTGTGGACACTCCCATGGCTCAGGAGGCACCTTGTGGGGCTGTTTGCTGCCTGTGATCCCTCCTGGCAAGGCTCGGATAGAAAAAGCAGCTCTGAGTAACTCTGTAGCAGCTGCAGTTGCTCCATGCAGCTCCGTAGCAGCTGCAGCTTCCCAATGGCTTCCCGAAGGACTCGGACAACCCCGACCTGCGGGATCGTGGCTACATCTATTGGCGCCTGCTCTCCACGGACCCCGTGGCTGCCAAGGAGGTGGTGCTGGCGGAGAAGCCGCTGATCTCGGAGGAGACGGATCTGATCGAGCCCACGCTGCTGGACGAGCTCATCTGCTACATCGGCACCCTGGCCTCGGTGTACCACAAACCCCCCAGCGCCTTCGTGGAGGGCAGCAGGGGCGTGGTGCACAAGAGCCTGCCCCCCCGGACGGGCTCGTGAGTGTTCCTGTGTCCCCACCCCATGCTGGCACTTCCAGGGCTGTGGATGGAGGGGTTGGATGTGGGGCTGAGCAGTTGTGGGGCTGCTGGGAGGTCACTGGGCTCAGAGCTGAGCCCCCATCCCCAAGGGGGAGGTTCTGGAGGAGCAGGGCTGTGTGGGTTCAACCCTGTCCTTAAAAAGCAGGAGTGATCCCAGTGGAAGGTGATCTCCATGAGAATGTTGGGAGCCAGGGTGGTATCAGGGGGTCTTCCTTGCCATTGAAGTGTTGGGAGCCAGGATGGAATGGAGGGTCCAGCTGGGCCAACTCCTGTCTGCAGTGGAACCTTCTCTCCCATCTTTCCCATGCCATCCCTTCAGGATTGAGAGTGTTGAGAGCCCGGACACAGCCCCGTCGGGGGGGCCGGCAGCGGATCAGCCCTCCGTGATCCCCACCCAGGGGGACCTGCTGGGGGACCTGCTCAACCTGGACCTGGGCCCCCCAGTGAGCGGGCCACCCATGGCCACCACCACCGTGCAGATGGGTGCTGTGGACCTCCTAGGGGGTGGCTTAGACATCCTGGTACGTCCCAGTTGCTGTGCTCATTCCCTGATTCCAGCCTTTCCGCTGGCATCGTGCTGGGCCTGATGCTGGCTCTGGTCTGAGCTGCCCTGGGATAAAACAGACTTGTCAGCCTGGGGGCGTCTGGGCTGGTCATTTCCTGCAGTGAGTGGGGACAGAGGGCACTGCACCCTAATTTATCCTGCCATTATCCCATGGAGGGGTCACACCCACCACTTCCTGGTGCCTTTTGTCTCGGTTGGTGTGGATGTTCCCACTCCATGTGCTGTGCTGCAGGAGTCGCTGCTCTTGGGAGCCCCTCTCTGACCCCCAAATGTGCCCACTCCCAGCCTGTGGGGTGTCCCCTGTGCCAGATCTGGAGGTGACAGCATGTCCTCCTGTTTGCAGCCCAAGCAGTGGTTTGGCCTCGGGGTGAGGTGGGATGGAAACCTCTCCCTGTGTGGGAACACCTGCCCTGTGGGTGCTGGAGGTGTGCCAGGCTCCTTGAAGGAATAGAGTTTGGAGTTTCCTCCATGACTCATGAAACCCAGCAGATCTATCCCAAGGGGAGGCAGGTCACTGCCTTTCCTGTTCTGTAACCCTGCAAGTGCTGCCCTGACGCCTTGTGGCTCTCAGGGATTGGTGATGGGCTGGCACTGAGGCTGGGAATGAGGTCTGGTTCTGTCCCCTGGCTCCAGGACAGCCATGGACAGACAGACACCTGTGTCAGGACTAACCTCTGTCCCCTCCTCCCCTTCTCTTCTCTCTCTCTTTTTGTCTCTTTTCTCCTGGCTTCTCTCTGCATGTGGCTGGCTCTTCTCTCCACCTTGCCTGCTTCTGCTTGGAGATGGGGGACGAGTCGGAAGGGGTATGGATCACCCTCTGCCCAGCCCCGTGCCCACCCCTGGCTGCCCCTGCTCCCCCCAGCCCCCAGTGACACCTCGCTTCCCTCTGGGGACAGCCATGGCCCCTCACAGCTCCTGGGCAGGGATCACTGCAGCATCCCAACTCCAGGCCCTTGCTGCCCCACACTGCTGCTTTCAGACAGTGTCCAGAGGGGACATTTTGGGGACCCCTGTGCCCTCAGCCCTGCCCCTGCTGATGCCCCTTTCTTCTCTTGCAGCTGCGCAGTGATGTGGGAGGCAGCCCTGCTGTGAGTGTGCTCTCACGCCCAAACCATCTCATTCTCTGCATCCTCCTCCTCATCCTCCTCTTCCTCCTCCTGTCCCCCTCCCTGTGGTGTCCCCTGTAACCCCTCCCTTGTCCCCACAGATGGGTGGCAGTGGCGGCAGCAGCTTCACGCCAGCTCCCAGCATCCCAACGACCACAAACGTGGGGGCACCCCTTGACAGCGACCTGGGCGACCTCTTCGACCTCACTGGTGGGGTGGGGACCCTCTCAGGATCCTATGTGGCCCCCAAAACGGTGAGTGGGGCAGCCAAGCTCGAGGTTAAGGGGGGCACAGACCCCCATGCCCACCCCTCACAGCAGAGCCTCCCCTGGAGGAGGTGGGGAGTTTTGGGTGACACCCCAAGGGTTTCTTGTCTCCCTGGCCCAGGTCTGGCTCCCTGCCATGAAAGCCAAGGGGCTGGAGATCTCTGGCACCTTCAGCCGCCAGGTGGGCTCCATCTCCATGGACCTTGTGCTGACCAACAAAGCCCTGCAGGTCATGTCTGACTTTGCCATCCAGTTCAACCGCAACAGGTGAGTCCCACCTGGCCTGGGGTCTCCTGGCACCCGTGGAGATGCTGCCTGGAGCAGTTCAGTGTGGAAAAGGGCATGAGGAAAGAGCTGCAAGGGCTGGGAACAGCCTCTGGTGATGACCCTTCTCTCTCTGATGGCTGTGGTGGTGATGAGCATCAAACCAAAGCCTCTAAGAAGTTGGCTGAAGAGGCTGTTCCTCAGGGCTCTGACCATTGTCCTGTTTTTTGTCCTGGGGAGCTGATGCTTTCCTTTCCCTCAGAGGTGCTGAGGAAATGCTGCAGGAATGCTACAAATGGGTGTAGGAAGAAGGGGGGAGATCTTGGGGTTGCCCCAGGATGGGCAGGGCAGGAACCAGCCCTTCCTGAGCAGTGCAGGGGCAGCAAGGCAATTCCTGGGATGCCAGTGGAGGAAGGCACCAGGGTTGGATGGACAGCCCCTTGTGCCCTCACTTGCTGTCCCCACCCTGACCCCCTGCCCTCCCTGGTGTCCCCCCAGCTTCGGCCTGGCCCCAGCAGCTCCTCTCCAGGTGCACGCACCTCTGGCTCCCAACCAGTCCGTGGAGATTTCCCTGCCCCTGAACACCGTGGGCTCTGTCATGAAGATGGACCCCCTCAACAACCTCCAGGTGGGGAACGTGGGCTGTCCCCTCCTGGGGAGCTGGGGATGGGACAGGGTCCCTTGGAAAAACCTGGAGGGAGGTGTGACAGCAGGAGCCAGGTGCTTGCTGCAGTGACACCTGGCTCCAGAGGGATGGGATGGGATGGGATGGGATGGGATGGGATGGGATGGGATGGGATGGGATGGGATG
>VZTB01006943.1:53784-64314 GCA_013397245.1 Thryothorus ludovicianus
GACGAGGAGAAGATGAGGAGAAGATGAGGAGAAGATGAGGAGAAGGACGAGGAGAAGGACGAGGAGAAGATGAGGAGAAGGAGGAGATGCAGAAGCAGGGTGCGAGGAGCAGCCGTACCTGGCGGGGGCGGACGGGGCCGGCTGCTGCCCGTAGGCCGGGTAGGCGGGCTGGGTGCCGTAAGCGGCCGGGGCCGCGTACGAGCTCTGGCTGCTGGTGACCGTGGCCGTGTTGGTGTCGTAGGCGGCCGTGCCGTAGCCCTGCACGGGCTGGCTGTAGGCAGGGGGGGCAGTCGGGGCGCTGTAACCTGCAACACAGCACAGCTCAGCCCCACAGCTCCCCCGGGAACCGTGGCATTCCAGGAGGGGGTGGGCTGGAAGGGAGCTTAGGGCTCGTCTCTCTCCAGTCCCCTGCCATGGCACAGCTTCCACCAGAACAGGCTGCTCCAAGCCCTGTCCAACCTGGCCTTGGATCCAGGGGCAGCCACAGCTGCTCTGTGTCACCTCCCTCACCTCAGCTTCCCAGTGTCCCATCTAACTCTGCTCTCTGTCCCCAAGAAGCCATTCCCCCTTATCCTTGTCCCAAGTCCTTCTCTAGCTTCCCCAAATGTCTCAGACTCTGGCCCTTGTGGTGCTTCTGGGACTCAACACAAAGACACAGTTTTATCACCACAAAACCACCTCAGACAACCCAAAAATCATCCATTACCCCACCCTGGCCCTTTGCCTTCCTCACAGAACCCCCCCACCTTGGAAAGCCTCAGCCTCCAGCCCCTCAGCATCCCAAAATCTCACTCCCAGCTTTCTGGAACCCACTCCTGGACCAGCACCCAGGACTGTTTACAGCAACCAGAGCTCAGGCAGGGCAAGCTGAGACAAGGAGCATCTCCTCAACAAAGGCAGGGCAACAAACCCCCCTGAGCTCCAAAGCAAAAGAAATCCAACTGATTTAGCAATTACAGTCCCATCCTTTTAGCCTTTTTCAAAAATAAAGGCACAAAACCTGGCCTGGGAAGTCTTTCAGAGGCATTTCTGAAGGCTTATTTTAAATCAGTAAAGCTGGAAACAAAAGAAAAGCACTTTCCATTTGCTTTCACATGAGAAAAAGGTCAAAAGAGACACATCAGGGAGCTCCTGATGTTTTATGTACCTTCTTTTTTCTCAGAATTTCAGCTTGGTTTGGGGAAAAAGCTGAGAGCTCACAGAGTTCCTTTTCAACGGTTTTACAATATCCAAGATCCCAAAACAGCTCCTGTATAATTTAGTGGCATTTGCCTTGTCACAAAGGTGAACTGGCACTGGGTTTTCACTCCTAACAACCTTTCCAGCAAGATTTCAAATTAAGAATATGAGACTTAGATGGAAAAACAGCAGTAAAAATGTTGTTAAACAAATCTGACAAAAAAAAAAAAAGAAAAAAAAGAGCAAAAAGAGCAACCGAATACTCTCACGGCTGAGATCAGTGAAGGCAACAGCTTCTCCATCACTTCTGATTTTTAATAAACACAGGAGGCTTGTGACACACTTTTCCTTGAGGCAAATTGGGCTGCAGCATTTTATTCCACTTCCCTCATTTGCAAGGCAAACAGCACCTCCAGCAGCAGAACGTGCTGTGCCCACGGAGCACCAGGGCACTGCCACCACGCCAGGGCCCTTCCCGGGGGCACCAAGGAGGAACAGCAGGAGGGCAGGAATTCTGCACAGCAAATCCACTGAAAACACCCCCAAAGTTCAGCTTTCTGGTCACCCTCGGGATCCTGGAATCTGTGCCCACCTCTGGCCCTCCAACTAATCCTCACCCCAGAGCTGCCAACCTGGGAATGTAAACTGGACTCCCACTGGAAAATAACTTGTGGGAATCACTAGAAAATCAGTTTTTATGTTTTTATGGTCATTATTCCTGTCTGCTGTTCTCTGAAAAGTGTTGCTGAGAAGGGTGAAGGAGATGCTGCCCAATGGGAGGATTTTTAAAGCCTTGGACAAATTTGAGCAGGCCAAGCAGCAATTCCACAGGGAGCACCAATCCCAGGAGTTAAACAAACCCTTATTTTAACTGGCCAAAGCCTGACCACACACTAAAAAAGGCTAAGTGCAGCCTGCAGCTTGTGTGCTGCAGCCACAGCCCTGCCCTGGGCTGTTCCTCTTGGATTTGGAGCCCCAGGGTGCTCCTCCCACAGCTGGGTCCCCTTTCCCAGTGCTGTTACTGGGAGCAAAAGGCTTTGCTAACACCTGGCTCTACACAGGCAGCAGGACAAAAGGAAGGGGAAAAAAAATAAAAAATAAAAAGTTGAATTTTAAGGCTTCAGCTCTAGATGGAGCATTTCCCTCATGGAAGAGCATGCTCAGCAGGAAGGGCTTGTCCCAAAGCAAAGGCAGTGATTTCCCATCCCACTGGTCTAAAATGACAAATCAAGCTCAGATTAGGCACTCTGGGAACCCTTAAGGGCTGTCATTTTGAGGGTGGCATTTCTGTTACATCACTTCTCTCACCTCTCCTCCCAGCTAGGAAGATAAAAGTTGACACAGCAGAAAAGGTGGTGAAAGCAAAAGGTAACAGAAGGAATAATAACCTGTTCAAAGTGTCTAAATTCCCCTCAAAGGCTCTGAACAAACCCCTTACTGAAACCTAAGAATTCTCCAGGTGGTGGAGAAGCTTGTAGGATTTGATCCTCAGAGAATATGAACTGGAAAAGGCTGGATTCAGAGAGATTTCTTCTTTCCAGAGAGATTCATTCAGGAAGAGAGCTGACTCCTGCTTGGCTTGTGTATATCCCACTAGAGAGGGGCTGGAGAAGGGATGCAGAGCTGACCCTCTCTCCAGCCTCTTTTGGGATACTTTGGGGTTGTTAGGGCAGCTGTGTGTTCATTAATTCCATATCCATTAGAAATGTCAATACCTACAGCCATATTTCCCAGGTAAAGGGAAGCAGGGGCTGGCTGGTTTTAGAGAGCAATTCTCATTTCCAAGAGCTCCACACCTGGACACCAAAATGCTCTTTATTTACTCCTGTAATTCCTGCCAATACCCTGCAGTGATTAATGCACCACAGGTCTGAGGGTGCCCAGTGATCCCTAACCTGAGGGAGCTGCTCCCAAATCCTGTTTTCTGTGGAACAAAGTGACTGGGTGGCTCCAAGACACTTTTTCCTACAGCCCCTGGGAGGGAAGGAGGGTGCTAAGTCTTTCCTGGGGTGTCCTGGAGGCAGGGCAAGCTGGGATAACAGAGTGCTGGGAAGGAAAAATCCATCCCTGCCATTCCCACCCATCCTGAGACCACACAGACCTTGGATTTCCTTGACCTCAACACCTTACTCAGGCTGTTCAGGCAAAAAAAAAAAAAAATCCTTTTGCTTTAAGGAACTGCAGTACAAAAAAGTGATTTTCAGGAGAACAGGACTGGGATTCAAGTGGAAGAACTGCACGTCTCTCAGGGCATGACAATGTCTGGCCCAGGGGTTTATTGAGCGTGAAAGGCAGGGAGGGGGGAGAGGGAGGGAGAGAGAGAGGGGCTGCAGTCTCCTTTCCACAGCTCTGGCTCCTCAAGGAGAGGCAGGTGGAGGAAGGATAAATCCAACCTGGCTCTGTGCCCAGAGCTGCCACAGCCCCACTCTGTGGGCTGATAGGATCTTTTGCTTGACCACTTTCTAAGTTGGTGGTTTTTTTCATGGATGAAAAGAAAATGAAGCTTTTTTTTTTCCTAAAAAAAAAACAAACCCAAAAAAACAAATCAAAAATGCACACAGCTGTGCAGAAAAAGAAGCCTGATATTATTATTATCATTCCTCCAGCCAATCTCCTCTTAAGGGAGAAGAAAAAACATACACAGAGCAGTTTCCTGTGACCCCTGCAGGACTGGAGTCCGCAGGAGTCACAGGGACATAAATATTTCTAAGAGAGGAATTTTGGAAGTTCACAAATCCTTTTTTGCTGCCAACTTTTGTCTAGGTAGTCTTAAATGAAAGGAAAAAGTCCTGCAGATAACCCTCAGTGACACTGGCAAATGGATAGGGATCACACGAACAGGAATTTTCCTGATCCATGTAAAGATGGTAAATACTTTAATTTTGGTTCATATTTTCTCTCCAGCTCTTCCCTGTGAAGAATTCCTCAATGGCCTCTGTAGTCAGATATCCCACTGTCTGTTTGTCCTCAAAAACAAGGTACTCCCTTGCTTTGGGAAGTGTTTAATTCCAACTACAAAATGTTTATAATGTCTCTCTCAGGAATCTGCAGGACATGGCACCCAAGGAATCACTGGGAGGAAAATTTGCTTTCTAAACCTCCTGAATATTCAGCTTGAACATACATTAAATAAACATGAATATACATGAATTAAACATTGCCTCAATAGTTTCAAACATTAAGACACTCGTCTGGAGGAAATTCCAGCTTCAAAAACATGTTGGGAGAGTTTATGGAGCATTAATGAACAACTATCTGCTCTGGAAATCCAAAACCACCACGGGGCATGCAAAGGTGGAGGGCAGGATGTTGTTTATCCTTTAGGAAATGGGGGGATAATGGGGTTGGAGTCACCTAAAAGGTCTGAGTGCTCAGAATTTTATCCACGAAGAAGGAAGGCACTTGGGAGAGTGTGGAGATGGCAAGGAGCACTGCAGCCTTGCAAATCCCTGCTGTCACTGCCTGTGTGAGCCCTGACACTCCAGGGTTTTGGCACTAAAACCAAGTGACACCTCAAGGGTTCCCACCTAAAGGGGACCTCAAGTTCTGACAGGATGAGGTAGAATTTTCCATGCAAGAGTGAGCAGGGTAGTCCAACCTGGACTGGCTCCTTCCACTGTGGGAAGCACAAGATGAGAAGAAGGTACAGGATCAGAACAGGCACATGTCACTGCCAGTGACAGGACTGGCAGGGAAGGGAAGGGCTGAGGAGCAGCCAGGGACAGTTCCCTGGGCTCTGAGCACAGCACGTCCTGCTCGGTCCCACAGCACCAAAACCCTGCCCTGAAAACTCAACAGTGCATTCATTCCTGTTCACACATGGCTGCCACAGCCCTGCAAGTGTCCAAGGCCAGGATGGACACGACTTGGAGCAACCTGGGATAGTGGAAGGTGTCCCTGCCCACGGCAGGGGGGGAATGGGATGAGCTTCAAGGCCTCTCCCAGCCAACACCACTCCATGAAGGACATGGAGCTGCTGGAGCCAGTCCAGAGGAGGAAATGCTCCAAGGGCTGGAGCCCCTCTGCTCTGGAGCCAGGCTGGGAGAGCTGGGGGTGCTCACCTGGAGAAGAGAAGGCTCCAGGGACACCTCAGAGCCCCTTCCAGGCACTAAAGGAGCCCCAGGAGAGCTGGAGAGGGACTGGGGACAAGGGATGGAGAGACAGGACACAGGGAATGGCTCCCCACTGCCAGAGGGCAGGGATGGATGGGATATTGGGCAGGAACTGTTCCCTGGGAGGGTGGGCACACAGGTTACCCAGCGCTGCGGCTGCCGCATCCCTGCAAGCGTCCGAGTTTGTCCAGGGTTTGCAGCAACCTGTGCAAGGTGTCCCTGCCCGTGGCAGGGGCTGGCCCAGGTGCTGTGGAGGCCTTTCCTCAGCTGCAGGCTGAGCCCAGCCCTGCAGGGCTCTCACCTGTCGGGGGCTGCCCGTAGGAGGTGGCGTAGGCCGTCTGTCCGTACGTGGCCGTGGTCTGCGGCTGTGTGTAGCTGACATCGGTGGGCTGCCCGTAGGTCCCGTAGCTCTGCTGCCCGTAGGTCTGCTCCAAAAGGACACAGATTCAATCCATGAGCACAAGTGACCCCCAGGAATTGCAGTTGCTGAGCACTCCCAAAGCCAAGGCTGCTGTGAAAGTTTAGGTGCCGCGGGAAATTCCGGGTCAGCTCTGCAAGGAGGTTATGGAGTGGTTTTTCCCTGCCAAGACTGAAGGCACAGGCTCTTGACATTGTCACCACACACCTCTGCTCTGTGGAAAGCAAACAGGAAAGCTCCCAGCTCCTCACACCTACCACCAGCACTCACAGGCACCATCCCAGGGTTAACCTGGAATACAGGAATGGGAGTGCTCCGAGGGCAGAACCGCACGAAGGAAAAGTCACTCCAGTGTAAAAATGCTTTGGTGTTGGCTAAAAGAAACCTGTGGAAGGTTTCAATTAAATTATCTGGAGTATTTTTTATGCTCATCAACCATTAATTTGAAAAATGGGAGGCACGGAAGTGCAGGCATGGAAAGATGAGATCCATTGGAACACCCAAAGTATCCCAGGGGTGCTGCTCCCATTCCGGTGCCTATGCGTTCAGTGAGGGATTAGCTCTCACCTCACCCACTCCCTGATTTTGTTTCCAAATCCAGCTTGAAAATCATTGAGGAAAGGAGAGGAGCAGCTGTGCCCAGCAGTGTCACCAGCTGCCCAAGCCATGCCCCTACCAGCTCATGCTCCAAGCACCAGCAAGCTTCCAACAGCTCCTGGCTTAGGGTAAAACTCTGGACACAGGAGTGACATGGAGACAGCTTTAACCTCCAGATTCTGAAAGAATTCAGACTTCTGGAGAGTCTGGACATTTTGGGATATTCTGCCCTCCTGAACTCAGGGCACAGAGCTGAACCAGGAGCAGGAAAGCCTTGACCACGTGAACACATCCCTGTCCCTGGAAGTTTTCTCCGAGAGGCAGGGAATGCTGCACACTTCCCGTGGACATGTGGCTGAGTTTAGCTGGTTAGGAGTTTAATTAGCTGGTTAGGTATTTAATCAGCTGGTTAGGTGTTTAATTAGCTGGTTTTAGTTGCTGAGGCCTCCTGTTCCTACCCTTGTGATCCTGCTCCCACCTTTCACCTCACCTACAACTGGGAGCAGCTCTTCCAGTTGCTGTCTCCAAAGACTTTTATTTTAAATAAGTCACCATCACCTTCCTTTCAGCCCACACTGAGCCTGTCTTCCTCCTCTTGGGAAGGAAAATTAAGCCTACAGCACTTTTTGAGGACAAGGATTTACCTTTGGAAACATACTTGGAGTTTGCAGACAAATGTGGTTGTAGTAACTTGGATTCTAAAGGTTAAAAATAAGCATTAAGTTAATCTCTTAAAGACCATCATTATTTTGTAGTCCAGCCAACTGAGAGTATGAACAGTCATAGCAATAGCAACTCCAGAAAAAAACTGATTCCCTCCTCCTCCTCCTCCTTTGTCCATTTCTGCCATCTCCCAAAAGGCAATTCCCCCCTTTTTTCCCAGTTTTTTTCTCTCCTACACTTCTGATTACAACACCCACCAACGTGGTGGTGTCAAACACACCCCAAGAATTTGGCTTTTCTGGGATCGAGAATAAATTAACAAAAAAAAGGGAGATTGTTGAGGTAATTTCTACTTTTAAAAAGCACTCTGGACTGGGGGAGAAGCTCCAAGACAACTTTTAGCCACGGATTTTGATGCTGGAGTTTCTCCTGGCTGCATGTTTCCCTGGAAAACAGGTGACTGAGCAGGAATTCCACCCCCTCCCCACGTTTTACCTGGGTGGTCTGTGCATATCCTTGGGCTGGCTGAGGTGCATAGGCGCTGTAGCTGTGGAATGAATGTAAAGACATTTATAATCTTGCCCCAAATCTGCATCACCAGACAAACTTCCACGCAGCCCAACGGTTTCTGCCGAAATTCGAGGGGAATACAAAGCTCCAGGAAAACCCTCAGGATTTTCAAACATACCTGAGTTAAGCCCAAACCATAATTATGATTTACTTTTATTACACCTTTTTAAAACAGGGAGGATAAGCTACTTACCCCTGCTGAGCTGCAGCTTGGCTATAGGTACTGTAATCTAAAAGAAAAGGAGAAGAAAAAGAATAAAACCGTTGATAAAGGCTTAACAAAATTAAAGAGTCCAAGAGCACAGCAGCTGGAATTTCCTCCTGCAGCTTGCTATAAACCACTGGAATTCCAGTTTCCCAAGGGTGGAAGGTAAATGCACATTTTCAGTCCTTTTTTTTGAGGGGAACAAAACCTCTCTTCCCCTCATTGTTCCTGCTGTTTGCAGCAGCGACTTTGATCTCAAATGACCCCGCTTCAATTTAACTGCCACCTTGGATGGATCCCAGGGGGCTGGCAGGGGGGGATTTGGGTTGGAACAAAGGAAAAACAGGGATTTGAGCCTTACAAACCCCCCACCACCCTGCTTTGAAAGGGCTGGGCTGGAAGGTTTCAGCACCTTCACTCTTTCAAGGACACAAATTGATGGCTGGAAAGCCACTTGTCCCCTGGAAGGGCTGCAGCTGGGAAGCTGGGAGTGATTCCCTCCCCAAATCCCCAACCCACACTGACTGGGAGGAGAACCAAAATCCTGAAAATCCAAGCAGCAAAGCCTGTGCTGAACTGATTTGCTGGTGAGGATGGAAAATGAATCCACATGGCAATTAGGAGGCTAAATTTGAAACGACTGCAGCTCCCGGTTCCTTCCCAGGCACCAGGAGCTCCAGCTCCCATCCCAAGGTCTGGAGCAGGGATGAATTCCTCGATCCCAGCCCTCCCAGCAGCACAGAAGGCCTGAGATCAGGAATGAGCCCAGAACTCTCTGAGCCAGAGGCAGGAGCAGCAGAGCTGTTCCCAGATATCCCTGTGGGGGAAGAGTTTCCAGTGCTGCCACCACCATCACACCTTGGTCAGAAATCCAAGTTTATCCCAGAACCAAGGAACATCTGAGCTGGGAGAGGCCCACTGGTGGATCTGAGGAAGCAACTGCCTGGCTTTAATGCCATAATCTCACCATTCCTGAGGCAACAGAGCCCCAGGAATCACTTGGAAAACGTCCACCACAACCTCCCTTCCTCAGCCTGTGCATCCAGCCCTACTAAACCCTTCCTCCCCACCCTCCAGGTGCACTCCCAGCTTTTCCTCCTCTCCCTGTACAGGAGCAGAGCCCCTGGATCTGTGCTGGAGGCAGGAGCAGCCCTGGTGTGATCCCAGCAGGAATTCCTGGGAGTTATTCATGCCTTTGACCTTGCCCAGAACACAAGAAAGAAGACACCTGGAGTTCTCCAAAGGCTTCCCCACTCCTGGGACACAAGGCACAAGTTGTTAAAACTCCTCTGGCATCATTCCCACTTCCCTCTCAGGTTGGCACGTGGAACATTGGAACATTTTCCTTGTTCAGTTCAGGGTTCTGTTTGGTTTTTTTGTTTTATATAATTCACTTTACACGTGGTTCTGCTAAATCCCGAGTGTTAATTAATGCCTGGTCCCCCTCATCCAGCTTTCCTTTCCTACCATCTCCTCATTCCACTCCACTCTGTTCCCTGCTCACCCTCCAGCCATCACAGCCTCATTTAATTCTCCATTTTCAGCCCATTTTTTGGCCTCGAGCTCCACACAGGGGCATCAATTAACCCCTCTCCTCACAGCCTCCCCTAGTCCCACCTAAACCCAACATTTCCCCCTGTGTAGGATTTAATTCCAGGTGTGGAATTTGCAGTTTGCCTGTGGTGATGCCTCTCTTTTAATTTGCTGGGATTTAGAGGAACACAGAACATTAATAAAAAATAATATTATGGTTCATTTAGTTAAACCCATCTCCTGGCTTTTATTTCCAGGGGGAAATGAATCTTCATCCTTTTATTTCACAAGGCTCAGGAGCACACCAGAGGCTGAAAATAGCAGTTCCCAGGAGGAATAATTTCATGAATTAAGGGAAAACACAGCTGTGGTTTTAACCCCCATTTTGACAATTCCGTTGGCAGATATTCCTTTACTGACTTTTCTTTTTCAAGCTCTCCAAGGTGCTGTTGGTGATATTCCCTCCCACTCCACGGCCTGGGACATTTTCCTTTCTAGAAAAAAGGAAAATCCTCCTTCTTTAAGGAGAGTCAGATCTTGGGCTGCTTGACTTCAAAGTACTTTAGAGGTGATGCTGCTACAGCTGGGGAGTCTCAGTTTCCAACTGTTTGTATCCAGCTGGAGCCCTCGTGGAAAAACATTTCATTCAGATAATGGAGATGAGAGAATACCTGACTTCCCTATGGAGAAAAGCTGGGAGAGAAAGCTCCGAGGAGATCTCAAAGCCTTTTCCAGTGCCTTAAAAGGGCTCCAGGAGAGCTGGAGAGGGACTGGGAACAAGGGATGGAGGAACAGGACACAGGGAATGGCTTCCCACTGCCAGAGGGCAGGGAGAGAAGGGATATTGGGAAGGAATTCCTGGCGGTGAGGCACTGCGATGGATATCCCAGAGATGCTCCATGCCTGCAAGTGTCCAAGGCCAGGCTGGACAGGGCTTGGAGCACCCCGGCACAGTGGAAGGTGTCCCTGCCCGCGGGATGCGCTTTAAGGTCCCTTCCCACCTAAAGCATTCCCTAATCCCGTATTCGCACCCAAACCCGCCCTGCGGAGCCACGGGAGGGCCGAAGGCGCGCACGGAGCCCCGGCTCGGTGCTCCGCTCCTGGGAGCGGGGAGCTCCGAGAATCCCGCGGGGCTGCAGCACCGAACCGCCGGGCACTGAGGGGAAACACCCGCGGCCGCGGCGAGGCCCCGGCGGGCGGCGCGGGGCGCACGGGCGAGACGGGCCCTGCACGGCCCGACCCCAGCGGCCCCC
>VZTB01006949.1:5233-15249 GCA_013397245.1 Thryothorus ludovicianus
TGCCAGCCGGCCAGGGGCGTGCGGAGGGACACGGGCTCGGGGACGTGTTGCTCCGGGGACAGCCGCGTCCTGCCGGGGCCCCGGCGGCGGCGGGAGCCCGGGGCCTGCGCCGCTTCCATCGCTTCCCTCCCCGCTGCCTGCGGCTGCTCCCGGATGCTACAGCGCGGAGAGAAAGACTCGAATTTGAAAAAAAAAAAAAAAAAAAAAAAAAAAAAAAATTCCAAGGCTGGTTTCAGCAGCAGCGAGGTCGCTGCCGGTGGCTGGATGCCCGCACAAAGCGCTGGGTTTGGGGTTTGGGGGTTTTGCCTCCTCCCGCTCGGTTTGGTTCGGCTGTGGCGTTCGGGGAGCAGCCTGTGAGGTTTGTCCTTTGGGAAGCCCGAGTTTTTCCCGGGGCTGGAGGCAGGTGGAGGCATCCGCAGCCCCTTGCGGTACCTGCCCGCGGCTCTGGCCGCGTTTTGCGCCGTGTGCCCAAGCCCGGGCTTGCAGCAGGGACTGCAGTGGCCTCTCCAAGGGCCAAATCCAGCCCTCCTCGGGATGAGCCAGCTCCTCCGGCTCTGGGAGCCTCCGAGGGCAGGGATTAGCCCTTTGTCTGGAAGTTTGTGTTTATATTTCGGCATGTTTAAGTGTTACATATTTCTGTTCTGGCTGTGCACGCAGGATATTTGGAGGGATTTTGCCTGAGCATTCAGGAAAAGGTCTGCAAGAAAAGTTTCCCCCGATGAGTTGTGCGAGCTGAGGGTGGGCAGCACGTGAAACAAAATATTTATTTTATATAAACAGCCCCTTGAGGCTTCCTCCAGAGAGAACTTGGGAATGTCTGACCTGACAGAGGAAAAGTACCCGAAACTCAATGTGCAGCCTGGTCTGTCCATCCCTCCCCCATTCCAAAAGCAGATGATATTTAATTAAGAATTTGGTCTGGAGTGTGTGTGCAGGGAAACAGGATTAAAATGTGCTCTGGAGGCAGCAGGATGGGAATATTCCTCTGCTCCTGGTTTGGGCCAGCTGAGGGCCAGCAGCACCTCGTGTCCCCTGCCCTGCTGCTCCAAAAGACAAATCCAGATGTTGATGGCTGCTGGAAACCCCCAGCCTCAGGCTTTGGGATGGGAGAACATGGATTTTCCCCAAAACCTCGTGTTCCACGTGCCGAGACAGCTGCTGCTCCTGCAGGATTCATTTCTCGCCACGCCAGTAGCAGAGTTTGCCCAATGCTACTTTTTAAAATTTTTCCTTTTGGGGATTGCAAATCCTCTGAGCTGTAACAGAACGTGGGGGAGTCTGGCATCGTTCCCTCCCCCTGTGGCTCAGCCGGAGCGCTCGGATCTGTGCCGGCAGTGCCGTGTGCTGCTCCTCCCCATGCCCAGCACTTGCTCTGCTCAGGGAGACCTTTGGGATGAGAAAACTCCCAAGAAAGCCTGAGAGAGAGATGAGTGAAGGGGAGAGAATGGTGAGGCGTTCTTCCTATGGAAGGTGGCGTTTCCCCTGTGGAAAGTTGTGTTTTCCCTATGGGAGTTGGTATTTCCCCTATGAAAGTGAGTGCTTCTCCTATGGAAAGTGGCGTTTCTCCTATAGAATGTGGTGTTTTCCCTATGGAAAGCGGTGTTTTCCTGATGAAAGGTGGCATTTCCCCTATGGGAGTTGGTATTTCCCCTATGGGAGTTGGTATTTCCCCTATGGGAGTTGGTATTTCCCCTGTAGAATATGGTGTTTCTCCTATGGGAGTTGGTGTTTTCCCTATGGAAGGTGGTGCTTCCCCTATGGAAGGTGACGTTTTCCCTATGGAAGTTGGTGTTTCTCCTATGTGAGTTGGTGTTTTCCCTACAGAAGTTGGTATTTCCCCTATGGAATGTGGTGTTTTCCCTATGGAACGTGATATTTCCCCTATGGAATGTGGTATTTTCCCTACAGAAGTTGGTATTTTCCCTACAGAAGTTGGTATTTTCCCTATGAAAGGTGATGCTTCCCCTATGGAAGGTGACATTTCCCCTATGTGATTTAGCGTTTCTCCTATGGAATGTGGTGTTTCCCCTATGGAAAGCGGTGTTTTCCTGATGAAAGGTGGCATTTCCCCTATGGAAGTTGGTATTTCCCCTATGGAAGTTGCTATTTCCCCTGCGGAATATGGTGTTTCTCCTATGGGAGTTGGTGTTTCCCCTATGGAACGTGATATTTCCCCTATGGAATGTGGTATTTTTCCTACAGAAGTTATTTCCCCTATGGAAGGTGACATTTCCCCTAAGGAACGTGATATTTTCCCTATGGAATGTGGTATTTTCCCTACAGAAGTTATTTTCCCTATGGAAGGTGACATTTCCCCTATAGAAGTTGGTGTTTCCCCTAAGTGAGTTGGTGCTTCCCCTATGGAATGTGATATTTCCCCTATGGAATGTGGTATTTTCCCTACAGAAGTTGGTATTTCCCCTATGGAATGTGGTGTTTTCCCTATGGAACGTGATATTTCCCCTATGGAATGTGGTATTTTCCCTACATAAGTTGGTATTTTCCCTACATAAGTTGGTATTTTCCCTACAGAAGTTGGTATTTTCCCTATGGAAGGTGATGCTTCCCCTATGGAAGGTGACATTTCCCCTATGTGAGTTGGCGTTTCTCCTATGGAATGTGGTGTTTCCCCTATGGAAAGCGGTGTTTTCCTGATGAAAGGTGGCATTTCCCCTATGGAAGTTGGCATTTCCCCTATGGAAGTTGCTATTTCCCCTGCGGAATATGGTGTTTCTCCTATGGGAGTTGGTGTTTCCCCTATGGAACGTGATATTTCCCCTATGGAATGTGGTATTTTTCCTACAGAAGTTATTTCCCCTATGGAAGGTGACATTTCCCCTATGGAAGGTGACATTTCCCCTATGGAAGGTGACATTTCCCCTATAGAAGTTGGTGTTTCCCCTAAGTGAGTTGGTGCTTCCCCTATGGAATGTGATATTTCCCCTATGGAATGTGGTATTTTCCCTACAGAAGTTGGTATTTCCCCTATGGAACGTGGTGTTTTTCCTACTGAAGCATCTCCTCTGTCCAGTTTTGGCTTCTGTGCTGCCTCTGGGGCCAGGAACATCTTCCTGCCCATCCCAAACCCTCAGCCAGCCCTTTGGGTGGGACATGGTGGGATTTGTCCCAGGGCTCCTCTCAGCAGAGGTGGTGGCACCTGGGCCCTGCCAGGAGCTGCTCTGAGGCCTCTGTAAAACCTGAGGAGCAATGAGAATCTGTGGCCCTGCATCTTTATGATTTTCATCGTTTCACCTCTCCTAAGAAAGGGAAATGAAGCTGTTTTTGTCCCAGGGTGCTTCTCAGCAGAGGTGGTGGCACCTGGGCCCTGCCAGGAGCTGCTCTGAGGCCTCTGTAAAACCTTGGGGACCAGTGGGAATTTGTGCCTCTCCATTTCCCTGATTTTCATCATTTCACCCCCACTGAGAAAGAGAAATAAAACTGGTTTTGTCCCAGGCACTGCAGCCCAGCTCATCTGGCACTGGAAAGGATTCTGGTCATTATTTTCCTTGAAACAATTGTAAAACTCCTGTAAACACACACAGCACACGAGGCTGGAGCCTCCAAACAACTCCCCAGCATCTTGGCTGTTCCTGGGAATGGCTGAGGCAGTTCCATGGGAATGGGGAGATTTGCTGGGAATTCAGAGAGCTGCTGATGGGCCAGAGAGTTTTATGGAGCCCTGGAGGAGGTGAGGTCAGAGTGCTGAAAGGCCTCCTCCTCCTCAGGTGCACTTTAATTCTGGATTTCCACCCGGATAAAATTCNACCCCGGAGGAGGTGAGGTCAGAGCGCTGAAAGGCCTCCTCCTCCTCCTCAGGTGCACTTTAATTCTGGATTTCCACCCGGATAAAATTCCCAGAATTTTCTCTCTGCTCAGGATGTGGAGCTGGTGAGGGAGGGATGGGTGCCAGGAGAACAGGAATTCCCTGTTGGTTTAACCCTCTCATTTTTAACAGGGCCAGCAGTGGGGAAATCTGCCTGCCTGGTGCTGGTGGGAGCACAGACAACTCTGGATTAGTTTGGGGTTAAAAACCTCTCTTTTCCACGTCCAGCTGTGCAGATGGATAGTGTGGGATAATACAGGAATAATGTGGGTTAATATGGGAATAATGTGAGACAGCATGGGAAGGGTGAGCCCAGCTCCCTGGTTTATTTCCCTGTTTGAAAGGTGCATGGTGATACCTGAAGAGGATCTTCCAAAATATTTTAGAGGGCTGGTGCTTGCTACCCATATTTAGCCATATTTTGGACCCATATTTGCCTGTACTCTTGACCCATATTTACCTATATTAACCCCAATTCCTGACCCATATTTACCCATATTGCTGACCCATTTAACCACTTTACCCATATTCTTGACCTGTATTTCCCCATTTTTACCCAAATTCTTAATCCATATTTACCCATATTTACCTGTTTTGGACCCATTTTTACCCATATTCTTGACCCATTTTTACCCATATTTTGAACCACTATCTACCCATTTTTACCCATATTTTGAACCACTATTTACCCATTTTTACCCCTCATCCTGAGCTGTATTTACCCATTTTCACCACATTCCTGCCCTTCCTGTGCAGGGCTGTCAGGATCCACAGACCACATCTCTCACTTTAGTTCTTTCAAAAGCTCTGAAACTTTTGCATGCCAAGAATGGAAACGTTGCAGCTCCCTAAGTCAGGGATTTGCTCTCGGTGCTGGGCTGGGGGGGGACCAGCTTGGCCTTTTTTGTTCCTTTTTAACCTTTCTACGTCTTTACTTTTCCTCCTGTGTGGGAAACGGGGAGGAGGGAGGGAGGGGGAGCCTCTCAGTGGGAGTCTCAGGCAGATTGAAAATACAAATAATAAGTTCTGACTCTAAGCCCCACTGCAGACAGCAGCACTGGCTGTGGTTTTGGGGGTTTTTTTGGATTTTAGATCATTATTTGCTGGGCGGGCTCTGGAAAATGCTGTAGGAGAAACCAAACGGGGTTTGAGAAGCCCCGGGGCTGAGTGCTCAGGGGGATTGGGGCTGTTCCAGGGGGAATGTCACACCTGGAATTGAATAATGGGATCATTTAATCGGGCTGGGACAGTCTGGGCTCTCGGGGGGCTCCCCAGAGAGCCCTGGGAATTTCTGCTGGGATGGTCCCCAGGAGCTGCTCCCAGCCTGGATGTGCTGCTGTGTCCCGTGAGACCCTGACCCCACTCCTGCAGCTGGGAGAGGAGAATTCCACAGGAGAATCCCAGGGGATTCCAGCCTTTCCAGTGGATCTCCCAGGTCTGGAGCAGCCCAGATTTTCAGTGCTGCACAATTTGTCTCTCCCTGGCCTCTCTGTGCCACCCTGGCTCCTCCTGTGATGCCATGGGAAGGAGCTGGGACAATAAAATCCAGGGAGGGGGTGTCCCTGGCTGGCTGAATCCTCTCCTGCCACAGGAGGATCCCACAGGAGAATCTCAGGGGATTCCAGCCCTTCCAGTGGATTTCCCAGGTCTGGAGCAGCCCAATCTGTCTCTCCCTAGCCTCTCTGTGTCACCCAGGCTGCTCCTGTGACACCTTGGGAAGGAGCTGGGACAGTAAAATCCAGGGAGGAGGTGCCCCTGGCTGGCTGGATCATGTGCCACAGGAGGATCCCAGGGGATTCCAGCCCTTTCAGTGGATTTTCCACCCCTGGAGCAGCCCAGATTTCAGTGCTGCACAATCTGTTTCTCACCAGTTTATCCTCTGGCAGCCTGGGAAGGAGCTGGGACAATAAAATCCAGGGAGGAGATGCCCCTGGATGGCTGGATCCTCTCCTGCCTCCCTGGGGGAAGGGTCCAGGGCTGACTCAGGGCTGGGATTTTGGGGGGCTGCAGGACCCAGCAGTGAGCCAATCCTGATGTAAGCAGGGATGCTCTGGGACCAGCGAGCCCGGAATCGATCACTGAGCACGGGAGGGATGAGAAAAGCTCGTGGTGATGTCAGGGATGAGCTCAGGGGCCTTGGGAAAGCACCTCGGATCCAACCCAAACTTCTCTCCTGCTTTTTCAGCTGCCTGGAGAGCTAAAGCATGTTTTAGAATCCCAGTGGGTGCTCCTGTGTGGATTTGTTACAGTGGATAGATTGAAAAACAAAAGGTCCAGGATGTTTAAAATAACCAAAATTGGCTTTTCGATGGAATTTTGTGTGCCAAAGGGCAGGTTCTTGGGAAAGGCTCAGCTGCAGCATCCCAATCTCTGGAACCCCTTCCAGCCCCCCCATCCTTCCCCCCGGGTTCTAAAGGCATTTCCAGTCTTCCCCGACCCATTCCTTTTGTGTTTTAATACAGGAAAATAAATTTAACCTCATCTCTCTCGTCCTTTTCCTGCCTCTGTGTTGTTTCTCAGTGTCCTTGCATTTGCAGGGATATTCATTATATTTATTTCACCCCAGTTTTGGTAGCTTGGGCTCTTTTTTTTCCTTTTTTCTTTTTTTTTTTTTTTTGTTTCCTGTACTTCTGGCATAAGAAGGAATTTCATGGGAGAGTGCAAATTGCCGAGACAAACAACTTGTTTTGTTTTGAAGGGCTGTTTCAAAGCAGTGTGGTTGGATTTTTCCTGAAAAAAAAACCCCTCCTTGCTGCAGGGAATTTGGGGCAAGAAAGGAATTCTCCTGTGCAGCAAGAATGTCCCCAAAACCACACGGTGCTATTTGATTGATTACAAATTGGATTAATTAATTAGAGAGGAATTCTGTTCAGGGAAAAAAACCAAAAATCTGCTACCTGGCAAGTGAAGGGGAGGGAAGGGAAATATTTATGGGTCAGACCAAATGTGCTCTGGGGGGCATGGGGGTGTCAGGAGAGCAAGAAATGCAGATTTAAATAAAGAAAAATCAAGTAATATAAATTATAAAGATATTGCTGTTGGAGCCGAATAAATTGGGATTTTTGGGGGTGTTGAATCTTGGAAGATGGCAAGAGCAAAAGGTGCTTTTCAGCTGAGGCAAAAATTACTTTATTTCATCTGCTGGCTCCACCTGTGGGATTTAATTTGGCTTTGGGGAGTCAGGAGGATCTGGAAGCAAAAATCCCGTTGGAAGATTTGGTCCTAAATTGCAGAAGGGGAATGATTTTTGTTCCCCATCCCTGAAGGGAACGCAGGGCACAGCTCCCGGGGCAGGGGAAGGAGGGATGTGCCCGGGATGAGGGAAAATTCCCTGTGCAGTTCCTGGCACCTCAACAGGGGCCAGGGTTTGGGGTTTGGGTGACCCCAGAGCTGAAAATGCCATTTCTGTGGGGTTTGTATGGGACTAGGGTAGGAAATGCCATTCCTGTGGGGTTTGTGTGACCCCCAGAGCTGAAAATGCCATTTCTGTGGGGTTTGTATGGTAGGAAATGCCACTTCTGTGGGGTTTTTATGGGACTAGGGTAGGAAATGCCATTCCTGTGGGGTTTCTGTGGGGTTTGTGTGGGACCAAAGCAGGCAATGCCACCTTCTGTGGGGTTTGTGTGGAATTTGTGTGACCCCAGAGCTGAAAATCCCAGTTCTGTGGGGTTTGTGTGGAACCAGGGTAGGAAATGCGATTTCTGTGGGATTTGTGTGACCCCCAGAGCTGTAAATGCGGTTTTTGTGGGGTTTCTGTGGAGTTTGTGTGACCCTAGAGCTGAAAATGCCAGTTCTGTGGAATTTCTATGGGACCAGGGTGGGAAATGTGATTTCTGTGGGGTTTGTGTGACCCCTAGAACTGCAAATGCTGTTTTTGTGGGGTTTCTGTAGAGTTTCTGTGGGTTTTATGTGGGGTTTGTGTGGAATTTGTGTGACCCCAGACCTCAGAATGCCATTTCTGAGGGATTTCTGTTTCTGTGGGGTTTGTGTGACCCCAGAGCTGCAAATGCTGTTTTTGTGGGGTTTATATGGGACCAGGGTAGGAAATGCAATTTCTGTGGGGTTCGTGTGACCCCCAGAACTGCAAATGCTGTTTTTGTGGGGTTTCTGTGGAGTTTCTGTGGGGTTTGTGTGGAATTTGTGTGACCCCACAGCTGCAAATGCCAGTTCTGAGGGATTTCTGTTTCTGTGGGGTTTGTGTGGGACTATGGTAGGAAATGGCACTTATGTGGGGTTTGTGTGACCCAGAGCGCCAAATGCCAGTTCAGTAGGGTTTGTATAGGATCAGGGTAGGAAATGCAATTTCTGTGGGGTTTGTGTGGCCTCCAGAGTTGCAAATGCGGTTTTTGAGGGATTTCTGTGGGTTTTATGTGGGGTTTGTGTGGAATTTGTGTGACCCCAGAGCTGAAAACGCCATTTCTGAGAGATTTCTGTTTCTGTGGGGTTTGTGTGGAACCAGGGTAGGAAATGGCATTTTTGTGGGGTTTGTGTGACCCCCAGAACTGCATATGCTGTTTTTGTGGGGTTTCTGTGGGTTTTATGTGGGGTTTGTGTGGAATTTGTGTGACCCCAGAGCTGCAAATGCCGCTCCTGTGGGGTCCAGTGCTCCTGGGGGGCTGCAGGAACAGCTCCTTTCCCTCCTGTTGTAATTCCATGCCCTGATTCCAACATCCCAAAGCTGGAGGATACAAATACCAGGCCTTTAGGATAATGGAAATAACCCCAGAACTGCAGGGAGCCCTGGGGAGCCCAAGGCAGTGCCTGGACCCCCAGAATATCCGATCCAGCTGGGATCCAGCCTGGCCAGGGATTCAGGGATGCAGGAGGTTGGGATGAAGCTGCACAGAGCTCAGGGAATGGGGGGGCCTGCACCTGGCAGGGCTGATTTCCCTTTTTTCCTTTTGGGATTTTGGGATGCAGCAGGAGCCTGGTCCCTCCTGAGCCCATCGGCTCCTGGTGGGATGTTATCCCTTGGGAAGATTTTCCAGCTCTTAGGATAATTCTAGGTCAGGAGGAATCCAAGGAAGCTGCAATTAGCCCGTACCCATCATTATACCAAGCTTGATTTTGGGGTCTGAGTGCATTTTAAGGCCTGAACCCATCCCTGAGCAGCCTGTTCTGAACAAAACTCAGAATTCCAAGGGTGATTTCCCAGCTCCCTGCCCATAACAGGTTCCTGTTGTTATTTCTCTGTGTTTGTCCATTTTTTTTTCCCCAATCCATTGGGACTTTGCCACTGGAGAAGCTGCCCAGGGCCTTGAGCTGTCTGTAGGAGCCCAGTCCCAGCTCAAATCTGCATTTTAGCTAAAAATCCTCATTATGGACCATCTTTCCTGGCTGAAAAACCCCAAAATGAACTCGGCAGTTGGGAGCACAAGTGGGAGAGGATGGGAATATCCCAGAAAGTTGCAAAGTGAAGCAATCTAGAGTGGGAATAAGAGCTGGAGACTGTATCCATCATTATCCCAAATTTGGTTTTGGGGTCTGAGTGCATTTTAAGTCCTGAACCCATCCCTGAGCAGCCTGTTCTGGAGAAAACTGAAAATTCCAGGGTGATTTCCCAGCTCCCTGCCCATAATAGCTTCCTGTTGTTATTTCTGTCTGTGTTTATCCATTTTTCCCCAATCCATTTGGATTTTGCCACTGGAGAAGCTGCCCAGGGCCTCGAGCTGTCTGCAGGAGCCCAGTCCTGGCTCAAATCTGCATTTTATCATAAAAATAGCATAAAAATATAGCATAAAAATAAATAGTAAATGCAAAATAAATAAAATTTATACGTTTATAATTTATAAATCTATGCTAAATAAAATAATAGCATAAAAATCTTCATTAAGGACCATCTTTCCTATCTGAAAAACCCTAAAATGAACTCGGCAGTCGGGAGCACAGGTGGAGGAGGGGGGGCGAGGATGCGCAAATCCAAGAAANAGAGGATGGGAATATCCCAGAAAGTTGCAAAGTGAAGCAATCCAGAGTGGGAATAAGAGCTGGAGGTTGAATGTGCAATCACAACCTCCCTTTGTCTGCGGGCTGTTGATCGGCGAAGCTGCAATCTCGTGGCAATAAATAGATATTTAAGATAAGCTCCGGCGTGTAATTAAAGACTTCTGCCACACGGCCAGATGCGCTGCCTTTATCTTTGTGTAAATGAGAGCAGAGAGGGGCTCTGCCTGCGCTGAGTGCCCAAAAAAAG
>VZTB01006968.1:7587-24594 GCA_013397245.1 Thryothorus ludovicianus
ATTTCTGATTCTTTTGCTGAAAAGATGTTGATGTGCAGTGGCTCATTAAGAAAAACATTATCATTAGTAGCTTTGTTCTGAAATAAAAAGTATCCCTTTGGTATGAAGACCAAACCCATAACTCCATGATAATATAGAATGAAGGGAGACTAATGAAATCTCTGTAGATCACCAGTAGTGGAAGCAATTTGAGGCTGTAATGAACCCTGAAATGCTATCTGGCTTGCCATATGAAGTGATATTTGACACTTAAAAGAAAAAAGAAGAAAATTCAGTGGATCAGCAATGCTTCAGAGACTAGAGGATGCCTCAGGCTGTGCTTTATTCTTCCTAGACATACATTGTGCATCACATCTTACCATTTAGTGTTAAATAAACCATTCAAGGGATAACAATAAAATTAATTAAGTATATTGCTATAATATTTTCTCTTTTCATTCATTCATACAACACCTGTTAGTTGGAAGAGTTGGAAGCACAACAAAGAGTTGCTTTTATTTTAACTTCAGTTGATAATTGATATAGATCACAGGGTATGTAGAAACCTTTGGTTGAACACCTTTACTGAAGTATTAATAATAATATCTTTTTCCACTATGCATTCCACCAGCGTTTTTTCAGTTAGATTCCAAGTGTGAAAAGAGTGAAAAAGAATAATGATCTACTCTAAGGAAAATATCTATCAGATGATTTTACAAGGCAAATAAATGAATGAAAATTTAATGTTAGTTGTTTTGATCCAAATTTTTTTCTAAGCATAAAGCTGCAGCATTATACCACGTAGGAAGAGTTGAATGTGTTGCAGCATCATAGAAAACTTACCTGGCAGATGAGGCATAGGCTGCCCTCAGAACATACTTCTTTATCCTGTCTCTCTTACAATTAATGCATTTGAAGGAATTATCTGAACATTTAATATATGATGCTGAGTACAGTAAGTTGAATTAAGTGTAAACTTCAGTTGTGTTGGCATATCTGGTCAAATGGAAAGTATTTTCCAGTTATCCCACTATTCCTTCCCTCAAATTTCACACATTAAGGTGAGAATATCTAAAATGAAATAATCTTTATCTTCCTGCAGCTAGTTTCTCTCCTCTTCATCTGATACAAAGATGAAATAAAATTAGGCTTCAGGAGACGGTCAGGTTTGTTTTTTGTTTTTGAGACACCACCCTTCAAATGTACTAAAATAGTGGAGATTTTTGCTCCAGAATGGAGTTTATCTAGTTCAACAGAGTTCTGGTAAATAATTTTGCTTTCACAGGTAAGATTATTCTGTTCAAAAGTGAGACATAAGTTCCTGAATTGCTTGAACAACCCTTTCATGGAAAGCAGATGGTCAGTTAAAACACAGAAGAAAAAGAAATTGGCAGTGGTAAAATGCTTAAAATTATATAGGCAAACAATTTTGATTAACACCTGCTTCATGACTTAGCTGAAACCTGTGCTGACAAACATTGCTTGGCACGAAGTCAGTACAGACAAGCATGGAAGAGAGGCATGTATGTATGAATTTGTTTAAGTACAGGTACTACTTATTTGGTAAGCCTTTGAGTTGTAGGATGAGCAACATTATCATGCAGTTTCAACTGCTTTCTTATGCCTGCTCATTTATCTGTCTTTTCTGGATTTGTGCACAGGATTGAAAGGTGGAATTGGAATATGACTTCACGTGACAATTGTTTGTCTGGCGAAATGAAGCGACTCATTGCATGGCAAAATGGGTTCACTTAAGCTGACCACCAATTTAATCTTAAAGATTAATCTCATGACCTTTCTGTGTGTCAAACCCTTTTAAAGAAGGCCTAGCTGGTCTCTGGGTGTCTGCCTTTCAATATTGTTTACACACCTACTGCTATAGGCAGACATCTGGTGGGATTTTCTTTAGCTTTGAGGCATCAAAATGAAAGGATTTCAGAGTCTAAATGCTGCAGCAAATTCTGCAGCCCTTATCTGTCCTTACTTGCATATTTAGGCACAAAAGCTTTTTTTTTTTTTAAGCATATAGAAAGCTACTTTTCTTCATAGGAAGGCAGAAAATAAGAGTGGTGTAAGAAAAAAGCAGGCGGTATTCCTTGAATTTAAGTGGCATTTTTTCAGCAGTTACTTCTGTTCTCAGATGCTCACTGTTAAAGTCTTTCTATTATTTTGCTGAAGTAGCCTGTCAGTAGAATAAATAATACTTCACCCTTAGTCTCTGGCCTCAGCCTGACAAAGTGGAAGATGAAGGTGGAAATAGCATCAGTGTATGACATCCATGCGTGCAGCCTGATCTTTGGTTGATGATCATTGGCATCCTCATTATTAAATCTATTCTTAAATCAATTTAGATAATTTTCCCCCCTATTTTGTGTTTGCAGCTGAAAAATCTCTGGATATTTTTATTACTGAATCAGCCACCAGACAATCATTGTAATGAAAGAAAACATCATGAAAGATATGCTTTTCTCATAGACTGAAGAACAAAGGCCTACAATTACCTTCCTTAATATTTATGATTTAAATTTATTGTTTCATTTCAAAAGTCAATTTTAGATTTAGTAAGGTAGAATATACCATCAGTCTTATAGGCAATGACAAGCTTCAACCGTAGCATACAGTACATGGAGGTTAAACACAACACAGAAGGTAACAAAATAAAATACTCTGTTAAAAAATTTCACCTATGCATGGAATAGAATAGAATAGAATAGAATAGAATAGAATAGAATAGAATAGAATAGAATAGAATAGAATAGTTCCAGCTGGGAAGGACACACAGTGATCATTTAGTCCAACTGCCTGACTGCTTCAAGGCTGACCAAATGTTTAAAGTCTGTTCAACATGGGAAGACTTGGGCCATCAACCGTCTCTGAAGTAAGACTGTGTCAGTGTTTGACCACTCTTGGCAAAGAAATTTATCCTGATGTCCTAAATTTCATGCACTGCAATTTTGAACCATTCCCACTGAACCTCATAGAGAGGAGCTCAGCACTTCCCTCTCCCCATCCTTCTCCTCAGGAAGTTGCAGAGTCATGAGGTCACCCTCAGTCTCCTTTTGTTCACATCAGAGATGTCCAAAGTCCTCAGACTCTCCTCAAAGGATATACCTTCCAGCCCTCTCCCCAGATTGGTTTTCTTCCTATGGAAGCATTCAAGGACTTTGGCATCTTCCTGCAGTGGTGGGGCCCAGCATTGTGCCCAGATGAGGCCGCACCAGTGCTGAACACAGCAGAATAATCCCTTCTCTTGACTGGCAGGCCATGCTTTGTTTGATGTGCTGCAGGATGTGGCTTATCTATCCTCTTGGCTGCCTGGCAACACAGCTGGCTCCACTTGAGCCTGCTGCCAACCAGCATTCCCAGGTCCTTTCCTGCAGGGATGCTCTCCAGCCACCCCTCTCCCAATGAGACCTGTGCCAGACATTATTGCTTCTCGGCATTTGGACTGGTTAAATTTCATACCTCTGATGATTGCTCAATGCTATAATCTATCCAGATGCTCCTGCAAGGCCTCTTGTGTCTCAAGTGAGACAACAACACCTCCTATTGTGGTATCATCAACAATCTTGCCATTGGGGCATTCCACTCCCACATCCAGTAAATGGATCAAAATATTGACCAGCCAGGAGTGAGGACTGAGCCCTGAGGAACATCACTGGTGGCTGCTCAGTACAGAAGGATGTTTTAGGCACAGTAACAAAAGCATCCATAAATGCCAAAACCCAACACACCCACCACATTCCCTTCATCTTGCCTCGGTGACTTATCTTGAAGGAGACCATATGTGTTAAACAGGAATTTCCTTTGTGAACACATGCTGACTGTACTTGATTGAATTATCCTTTCAAAGCCTTTTGATGGCACCCAGTCAACCCACCTCCTCCACATATTTTCAGGTGTTGAGGCTAGACTCACATGTATATAGGTTCCTGGGCTTTCTCTCATACCAGTTTAAGGAAACTGGGACGGAATGGACCAGTGCCCTAGTCAGTGGGGAGTTCCTTAGACTTTTCAGACTTTTGATAGCTGACCTCCGTCAGCTATCAAAAAATTCCTGCCATAGCATCCCCCATCTGCTTCAGTTCTTAGAGATGCATCCCATCAGGCCCCATGGATTTATAAACATTCTGCTGATACAGCTGGCCTCTGACAACTTCAGTGTCCAAACAAATGGGAAGTTACTGTTCTCACATTCTTGGGAAAAGGCAGTCCAAAGTCTATCAGGATAATTATAGACTAAAGCAAAAAAAACCCAAAACAAAAACACTGAATTTCTCACTTCACCTATTTCTCAGGTGACAACCTTTTATTGACATTGTCAACAAGCATCACTCCAGTATTTTCTTAGACCTCCTCTTGCTATTAATATCCTTAAAAGTTTGTGTCGTCAGACACAAAACTGGCCAGTTTCAAAATGAATAGAGACTTTCATGCCTTCCTTTGGCATAAACACACACCCCAAGCCTGTTATCTTCCCACAAAGCCTGACCTTGTCTCCAGAGACCCTACAATTCCTTTTCTCTTCTGCAGCTATGTGAGGGCTTCCCTGTTCAGCCCAACTGGCCCTCTTGCTTTCCTTATGGCACAGTGGAATTGTTCCTTGTTTCTAAAATAAGGTTTATAAGATTGACAAGTGCTCATGGTCTCCTCATCCAACAGATTCCTAGATTAGTCTGATTAATAGCTCCATGGATGACTTAAAGTTTTCTCTCCTGTCACAACTCTAGTAAGATTTTGCCTCATTGCATCCAGCCATTCCATAAGGACTGCAGCCAAGATAACCCCTTACTGCCTAATCCCCCACAGCTCCTTGTCCATACACAAACAGTGAGTCTAGGAGGATATATTTCATAGCTGATTCATGGCTCATGTGACAAGAAGTTTTCTCCTGCAATCCAAGGATTCTCAAGACCTGCTTTTTGCAGCAGCGTTGCATTCCCAGTTGATACCTGTAAGTCAAAGTCTCCCATGAGGACAAGGGCTGCCAATCTGGAAATTTTTCCTTATTTCCTGTAGAATAATCGATTGGTGCTTCCATTCTGGCTGGGTGATTGGTATTAGACACCCACTACATTGTCTCCTTTGTCTTCCCCTAATCCTCGTCCAGAAGTTCTGAACCACATCATCACTTATTGTAAGGGCTTTGCCATCAAAATTCTCCCCTATATAAAGGGTGACACCTTTACTTCACCTGTCCAGCCTATCGTCCCCAAACAGCCTCTAGCTTTCCACTCCTGCACTCCATTCAGGGGACATTATACCAAGTCTCATTGACAATGAAATTGTAGGTTTGGGAGCTGTCTACCTTCTATTTAATCCTATTTTTTTCTCATACCATGTGTGATTGTGTACAAGAATTTCACATGTGCTTCTGAGCCCTCTGTGCTCTCAGGAGCAGTGTAAATGTTCCCACTGGATTTCCTTCCTCCAGTGATGTCATGGCAACCCTTGGATTACCTACTTCGATCCTACTGGTATCCCTTTCCACCATCAATTCTAGTTTAAAGACCTCTTGATCAGCTCTGATCACTTATGCCCAAAGGCATGTTTTCCCCATCAAGACAGGTGAATCTTGGCAGGATCCAAAATACCTTGTCTCTTGAAGGCCCTTTCATGGTTTAAAAAACCATAGTTTTGTGAGAGACATGTCTTGTAGACAGATATTGATAACCTGGCCATGATATAATCTTCTGACACGTCATTTAATTATTTTATTTCAGTTTATTTGCTGACCATATACAAAAAGAGGATCCACTGTCAGTCTTGATATTTTGTAAAGTTTAAAGTTCTTAATTTTTTGTTTTTATTTTGTTTTGATTTGTTTTTTGTTTGGTTGAGTTTTTTTATTGTNGGTTTATCAGAAATTAAAGCCCATTGCAAATCTCAACAGATATGGAGAGCATGTCACTGGCTCTGAGGATGCAGAAATAGGCACACACATGTTCTTCCTTTGACTTCTGCCAACATGGGTGCTACAAGGACCCTGCACTCAGCATTGTAGCATCAGAATAATTAAAACGCATCAGCTGTGACTTTTCCTGTGCTGATGTAGATTAGTGAGTGTTTTCTCTGGCCAAAGATTAAGCTGAGTTAAATGGAGGGATAAGGCATCACTGCACTGCTACAACACTGCACCTCTAAATTGAGTCACTGTATCGTGAATCCTCTGCCATTGCATGCTGCTTCCAGCAGGAAGTCAGCTGTAAAACAAGGTGTGCTTGCATCATTGCAGCTAGTCAGGTGTGCTGGTGGATGCAAGAAAATTCATGCATTTCACCCTGAGAGGAAGTTTATATCCATGTGATAAAAAAGATAGCTCTAAACTCAGAAGTTGTTCAGAAATAAAAAGATTGACAGGGAAAGGACCTGATTTTTAGGGTGGCAGGGCTTTAGCACATCCTCCCACACACATATTCACAAGGCAGATCTGCCTCACTTGTGCTATGCTGCACAGTAGGAAATTATCTAGAACTAATTCTACTATGAATGTTGACAGAGCAGATAATTTTCCTTGTGACATCTAATATCCCAGCATATCTGTTAATCATGCAGGCAGCATGAGCTATTTCTGAATTGGGAAGGAATACAAGGTAACTATGTTATTACCACAGACTTGTTTTCACCAGCTGCATGTGTTATTTAAAGCTAGGTTTATGTAAAGAGCTGAGCGTCAACGGGTATGACAAACAAAACTCGATTATATGTCAGACCTTTAAATAAAATAAATTCTGCTCGGTTTAAATGTGCACATGCAAATTAGTCATTTGGTATTTAACTAACATAGTAATCAATTTAAAGGTTCCAGACATTTAAGATTTTATTTATCCATTTATTTCCTACTACCCATCTGGTGTGCATGCCAGAAATGGTAATATTCTATAAGCCAAATGAGAAAAAAATGAGATATAAAACAAAGTAAAAAAAAAACCCCGAAAGTCAAATTCACTCTATAAGGTCCCCCTTCCAGAGTACCTTAGATGGAATTGCCTAACTTTTCAATATGATAGGGGTAAGAAAATAGATTTGGGTGTTTTTGTGGTTTTTTTCCTTCTGTATGGTTTTTTTTGGGTTTTTTTTGTTATTTAGGAAGTGATCAAAGATTTTGATGATTACTCAAGTAAAGTATGCATAATGCTCTCGTCTTTTTATCATAATGTATCATCCTGACCTGGAAAAGTTTATACAATTAACTCTGCCTTCATACTAAGTGTCCCTGATTCTTATTCAAGGCAACAGAACAAAATATAGACTGCACTTTTCATTAAAATGTTCCTCTAAAATTAGTTATGGAAACCTCAAAACTAGAAACGAGGATATGGATAATTCAGCGACCTCTATTTTAAAAAACAAAACCAAAACACAACCAGTAGAGTAAATAGAACTCCTCTTTTATAGTATCTCAACAACTGGGACACCTATCAAATGGTGATGCTCAAGACTATATTTTACATGAAACAATAGCCTAGAATCATTGAAGAGTCCTCAGAGAAGGTTTTGAAAGATATGTCAGCCTACTACCACCCAAATGTCAACAGAATCAGACATGTCTTGTACTCCTACTTTTTCAGTTGGCAAATGCTTAAAATCTCTTGCTAAATGGAAAAAGAAAATGGGTGGAAAATTCTTTCACATAAGTTAGACTTCATATTATTGTTTACATTTTGAGAAAGATAGAAAGGATTTACATATAAAGAAATGAAATTTTCATTTCATGTCTACATTATTCATTATTGACTTGCAACCTAGTGCTGTAGTACTGAGATGCAGGATAAAGCTTGGAGGAACCTCAACCGTATTTTTCTAAAAAAGTTATTACTGCTGTTTTTAGGACAGAAAACGGAGTTGTGACTCCCCTGTGCAAGCTGTGCTTTCCAGTTACAGTGAATGAAGTATCTCAGTCACAGAAAAGAATGAATTCTTATTTGCATAGGTGTCTTACATGTTTTTTATGGTTTAACATAGGAAGTTCTGAGTTTAGGCAGACACATTTAAACTGGATTGTGCAAGCACTGTCGTTTTGCATCTACCACCTGGCTCCAGTCAAATCCCTCTGGGTGCAGTGTATGGCAAGCAGCATCTAACATGAGGTCATGGATTGTGCTCCAGGAGTCAAGTACCCCACTTGTAGCTGAGTGACAGGTTTTCAAAGGAGTATATTACAAATCTGTTTCAAATAAAGGAAGATGTTTTTGGACAACACTTGGTTGTCTGTGAAAAACTGAGGAATTTAGTAATCAGCTAATGTGTAACTTCTGTTATTTAGATTTGCTTCTAGTCCTGCAGTTTTAGAAGGGCCTAAGGAAATAATGCTGAAGAGAAACATGTATCTTCACTATATAACAGAACAAGAAAGGCAGAGTAAAGCTTTTTCACTAGTACTTTGCTCTTTTATTCATCAGAAAGTTTGCTTCTCTGAAGCATCAGAAAGATTCAAAATTGTTCCTTAAATAATAAATATAAAAGCAACTTATGTACTTCATTAGCTATGTTTGCTTTCTCACTGCACATATTTTTCCTACATCAAAAAACAGTCTCTTCTTTATATACACAAAATGAACAGTAATTAAAAAAAAGTATTGTAGACGTTAACTGTTATTAAAAAAAAATAAATCTAATTTCTAAGGTAATCAATCTCACTTTCTAAATCCTCTTTATCTAATGTTATGCAGGACCCTTCTATTATAATTTTATTTAATATAGGGCTTCTTGTTTATATTGATACTAATGACTTTATGATTGGAGAACAGGAGGGTACCCTACTGCCAACCAAATTCTCTGAAATCATCTCAATAGATGCTTGCTTGAGTGCAGATCCTTATATGGCCTTCTTAATGTTATCCCAGTGGCAAAATGTGTTCAGATAAGGCTGAGCAAGGATACCAGGAAAAATATGTGCCACTCATTATTGCAAAAATTTATAGATTTGTGCTTAGAGAAATCTGAAATTATTCTTTTAAAGTGTGAATCAGTGATTATATTCAACAGGACACACTCCTGCTGTGAGCATACCTTTTCTTATTATGTTGTTTTCATCTATAATAGCCCTGGGACTTTGTTTCTTCAACTGTCTCACACTGTCTGGAATTTTAGATCCTGTCATCTGTGCAGCACTAATACATTTTTATGCAGGAAACACCCGCTTAGTGCTGTTAAATCAGGAGGCCAGCCAGCTTTTATATCCAGCTTCTTTGAAAACCTTTTGTATAAAGGGTACTGTATGAAAGACACCAGTAAAACATTAATGACCCGTGCTTCCAATCTCAAACAGCAGGAACATGGTCAAGCAGCTCACTTTCCATTTCTGATAAAGAATGCATCAATATGAGCATTTCTGTATATCCTGTTGTGTAAAATATTTTATTTTGAGCAACAAAAAATACAGAACATATTTCACTGGGTATTAAATGTTTAGTTTTTCTGATTAAAGATATATAGTGTTTACTGGCCTAGCACTACTACAAAGTAATCAGAATACAAATGAGTCCTCTTTGTGAAAGGTAGAAGAAATAAACAATTCTTTGGCCTTGGTTATATTTTTGTGCATTATAAATCTTATTATGGGTAGAATTTAACATGTTAAATGATGATCATTACTGTTCTGATGCCCAGTCATTCATGATATAGGCAATAAAAATAAAAATATTTTGGCTCCAACAAAAATAATTGCATACTTGCAGAACCTCTGAGTCTTACGATCTGGAGACAATGACAATGGTGCCTACCATGACAGTTAAAATAAAAACCTTTGTTGAATTTGGTGGGCAAGTGTAATCATCTGAAGGAAATAATAAAAAATAAGTGTACTGCAGGATCCAAGCTAGGTTCAGTCTAACGCTCACGTGCAACATCTACTTGCACTGTGTTTGAGCTGCTGTGGGGAAGATGACACGTTTTCAATGGCCAAGGAGTCTATTAATACAATAGCGTTTTAAGTTATCAAGTGGGAATCCTGATTGGTCCTTTTTTTCTCCTCCCATGCTACTTTCACTGCTCTGCCAGCCATAGGCAAGTTTAACCATGTAACTCCTTACTGTTGATCAAATTTCTCTGAAACTGCTGCACTGACCTCACCTTGCTGGGTTCTCTTGAAACTTTTCTTGCAAGTTATACTAAGAATAAATTAATTGAAGAATAATAAATTTTTCCCTTGTCTATTTACAAGAGCCCATGTACTATTATTAGGTCAAAACTTCATTTTCTTCTTATTGAAGCTCAACTAGCTACCTAATAAAAGCAGGACACAAGAAAATAATTCCACCAGCTTTAATACCACTGAATAGATATTTTTGGATCTGAGCACCTTAATCACATGGAAACCAACACTGCTCTGTATGATGAAATTCACTGTCAGTGAACTATTTAAAAAGCAGGGTAGGTGGGATTGGCAAGATGTTCCCTGCTGCAGGAACAAGAAAGCAATATTGAGGTTTCTCATTTCTTTGTATTTTGATTAGTTGACAACATATTACTGGTCTGAGTGAAAAATAACCTGCACTCCTACTTCCATATCTAGAAGCCATGAAAAACATGAACTGAGCAGTTGTCATCATTCACCTCAGCCCACACACTAGTCAGATATGGCCAAACATAAGAGTAAGTGCTTTAATGACTCACATAAAATAACATATTTATTGCTTTGAATTCATATGCAAGCATATAATGTATTGTTTACATATGTAATACATAGACACTGTATCAGAGGGGTAAAAGAGATATTTTACCTATCTTGCTATAATATCTCTAATAGTGAACAGTGTAAGATGGAATATAAGAAACAGCACAAAAAACTATTCCCTCGTTATATTTTGTGGTAGGCAGCAAGTTCAGAATTTTGTAGGCTGGATAGTACATTCAGGTCACTGTTATGGAAAAGCTGCAGATGTATTTGTCTTTAATGAATTTGGCTTATGGCTTTTGAAGATATTTTATGCTCTTGGTGTCTGTTTAGTGACTACCTCAATTTATTTCAGTGTTGTGTAAAGAAGCCCTGCACTGAAGCAATATATGAAGTAAACTTCATCACTCTTATAGCAAGTGACCATGAACTTAAATGAACTCTAGTTCCCTATCTGTCACTTAACTGTTGACCTTGTTCTGAATGTAACAGCAAAAATATGAGTAGCACTATACTTATAATACTTTTATCTTCTAATTATCAGGAGCGTTTAAAATGCCCTAACACCTGAAAATATCAAAGGTAATAGGAACTTCATAAAGTAAATTTCTAGTACCAAATTAATCCCTTGTGTACCTCTGCTGAAACCAGTAATGAAGTATGAAGTAATGTCAGGGAGGAATTTGGGACATGATTTTTAAAACATTGTCTAGCACAAATTAATTGTACACCAAAGGCTTTTAAACCATGTTAGATAAGCTACACAGTCAAGGCTAATCTTATTATAGTGACACAGTAATGTTAGAACTATATTACAGAGAATTTAATTCTGCTCTTATGTGGCTTATTTAGGTGCCCATTATCTTCATTTTCTGCCCTACAGAAGTGCAGTAAAAGCTAAAAACAAACCTACTTACACTTGTCACTTCAACTTAGTCTTGATTTTCTAGTGTAATTTTGATCATGGTCAGAAAAGAAAAACAATCAGCAAGAAAAGGGTTCAATATTGAATGTACCTCTGCCTCCTCAGTCATGTTTCTTCCCTCCAAACTATGCACTGAAAAAGAGAAACAGCAAGCAGTTAATTAAAAAAAAATTAAAATTAAAATACCTGAGTTTGGAGAAAAGTTAGAAATCAGCTAGGAAAACTTACAGCTCAATACATTTATGAACTTAGAAATGAGAGCATAATAGTAAGGCATAAAAGAGAATTGAACTTTTTTTAAGAAAAGATGAAGAAGATGTTATTGTTAATGAAAGGAAAATGTAACTTGGTAATAGAAGTACCTATAGCAACACTATCTAATAAATTCCATATTGTTAGGGTAGAATTAAGGTAGAAAGGAACATAGTCAAATGCAAAGAAAATCTTTTATATTTGCTTTTGAAATTAAATTCATTCATAGGTTTTTTTTTCCTTCAGACTGGCATTGTTAACCCATGCTGAATTTTTTCTTTAAAGTTCATCCTTTACTGAATGAATGTGAGAAACAATTACTGAGAAAGAAGACATAACAGAAGAGCAGGGATATGGTGAACTCTAGGATGATCAAAGGATAAAAAGATAAGTCTAAAAAAGCTGATTTTCCTTTTGTGACACATTTTCAGGGCATATGTCAAACTATGGATTTACAACATGCAACTGGTGACAATCAACACTCTTTCCCAAAGGGCAAATTTGACCTGACAAATTTGGTGGTCTTCTGAGCTGGGGTTACAGAGGTGTTGAATGAGGCAAGAGAGACTGACAACAGTTACCAGACTTGCACCAAGAGCTTGATGCTATCCCACACATCAACCTTCTCCCCAGACCGGAGAGACACACATTTTATGGAAAAGGATTTGGCTGGATGGTTGCACTCAAAGAAGTGTGGTGTGCAGCTCAGTGTCCAAGAGTAGAGCAGTAAAGATCAACAGAGGTTAGTACTGGGACCAGCACTATTTAACATGTTTGTCACTGACAGGGAGTGTGAGATTGAGAATAACCTCAGCAAGTTTGCCAACAGCATGGAGCAGGGTGGTGCAGAAAGAATTGCTATCCACAGGGAACTTGACAGCCTTGAGAGATGATGCTGTGCAAACTTAATAAAATTCATCAAGGCCAAGCGTAAGGCTCTGTACATGGTTTGGGGCACCTCCAAGTGCAAATACAGGTGAGATGGAGAATGTGATTTGGAACATATCTAGGGAGAAGGTCTTGTGGATGTCGATGGATGAAAAGTTTGACATGACCTGGCAATGTGTACTGGCAGCCCATAATGCCAGCCCCATCCTGGGCTACATCCAAAGCAGCCTGTCCAGCTGGGCAAGGGAAGAGATTCTGCCCCTCTGCTCTGCTCTGCTGGGACCTCACCACCCAACTCTGGGGCTCTAAATATGGGAAGGACACAGACTTGCTTAAGCAGGTCCAGAGGAGGGACAGAAATGTGATTGAGGATGTCCCTTCCAACAAAAGCTGTTCTATGATTCAATGATTGTTAAAAGAGTTGCTGAAGTCCTGCCTGCTTTGTAATCAGGAGTACCACTCTTTATCTCATTTCTCTGGTTGTGGAGGAACATGGTGTCACAATCTCATCTCAACTTGCCTTTAATACATATTACATCATTTGCTGGAACAATGAAACCTTGCCTGGTGCAAGTGAGCTGCAGGCAGCAGAGTCAAACATGGGGTCATGCCATCTTGTTCAGGACTTTGTCCTTTTGGGACCTGAGGACTCCTGAAGAGAATTGGAGCCTAAACTGTCACCAGGCAGCTGCCACTGCTAATGTATCCCAGGAATTTAATTATCATAGTTCAAAAAGTACTTACTGCAAGGAAAAATATGAGGAGATTTAAAAACTCTTCTTTTTCCTCCCTTCAATACTGCCTAAGTGTATTGATTAGATTTGATTTATTATTAATTGGTAAAAAGAAAATACAACTAGAAGCATAATGTGTAGCCATACCATAATATATGCTGTTCCTTCCCCAGCCCTTCCAAAGATGTTGATCTGTAACATGCACACATTGGATAGCTGATGGCATGGTGTTCTGGCTCTGTCTTTTATATCTTTCATGCAAAATGGCCTATTAATCTAATATAGAATGGCAATTAAAAGTTTCCTTGGCAAGGAGAACAAGTGGATTAGTTCAGAAAGCAAGGAAGGCCTTTTCTGTGAAATGCTTGATCCTCATTTTAAAGCAGAAGGAGGAAGTTAAATAGACTGAAAAAAGCATATTTCATCTAATCACAGTCATCTGATGTTTTTCCTGGGGATTAGAGTTATTGGTGCATATGGGTTTGTTGCAGTACATATTGATGCTCTTTCCTTGAGAAAATTTTCAGAGGAATTCAGAATTATTATTAAGAGTAGATTCCAACCAGGGTACAGGCTGTGAGGAGATAGCTACATGGAAAGGTCAACCTAAAGCTTAGTAGTAGTCGAAAAACCAGCATGTTACAAATTATTGAATAAAGGATAATGAACGTTATTAAGCTGCTAAAATGCATGTCAATTTCTTCAATACTGAATATAACTTAGCTTCTTACATCTCCATGAAACTGTATTAGAATTAAAAAGTTTCAGAAGGAGGAGACGAGGCACACAGCTGCACTGAGCAGAGCAGCTAGTGTTAAGGACTCTGTACCTGCACAGTAGATGGCTTGGGAGTTTCTCTTACAGACAAATATTTCTACTATGTACACAGTTCAAAGCTTTCTGCTTGTTACAAACCTGATCAGGTTGACTGGTTTTGTTTGTAAAAAATCTAGTTCTTATGCATCAGAATTGTTTGGCGAGAAGCGAGTGGTACAAACGGGACTTTCTTCAAATCTGCCTTTACTGTTGGAATCAAAATGCTGTGGATGCAGCAGAAGGTGATCAAGGGTAGGTCAAGGGTAGATCAAGGGTAGCTTCCTCAGGGGTCACAGTGAAGATAAGCAAGCAGCTGTCTGTCCAGAAGGGAACCTGAAAGACGATTAAACTCTTGGATGGCACAGACAATGCAAAAAGTAATTTATTGTCTACTAGTTCTTCTGCTGAAAAACCCTATTATGTACTCGAAAAACATAGTGGGGGAGTAGTTCAAAACTGTCAAGAGAAAAGGACTCTTCTTACTGCAACAGGGTCTGTTATAGACGCTAGGATTCTATATGGATTCAAGAAGAGAGAAGTTTAATTTATGGAAAATAATCCATAAAATTAACTCTAGACCAGCAAGTTTCTTAACTGAATAGGTTGGAGCCTCTGGTTTTTTTTGTGAAGTATTACATCCTATTTGCCCTGCTCTAGTGCTCTTCCATCACTTACATGTCTGATTTGGGACATTCTTAGAAAGAGGTTACTCAGTAAGACAGACCTTTGATCTTATACTCTTTGGCTTTTCTTATTGCAATAAATACAGGCATTTGATGCTCTTTGCAGGGCACTGCAAAATATAGAGTACCTGTCTAATTCTTTGGGTGCATGAGTGCTCTTGACAATGGTTTCTGACCCTAGTGATCTCTCAGGATTGAAATTTCACTTTAATTAGACAGAAACATTTGGAAATATAAATGAATTCTAAACCTCAGGTATCACTTAGTTTAATAATGTCCGCAGTTCATGTTTAGACTGGATTTAAATCCACGTTTATTGAACTATGATTGAAACAGTAAGGTACTTCCTTCAAACTTAGCAAATTAAAATTAAGTTCTTAAAATATGTGTTCTAAAACACTGGAATCAGAAAATAAATATAATTTATTTTTCTTCTCTTTAAAGAAATGCTTTATTTTATACCTTGGATTTTCTTTTGTGTAAAGATTTTTCCTTCCATCACAACTTTGTTTCATTAATTTAATTATTTAGAAAACAGCTGAGTGACTCCACTTTCTCTGAATGTACTCTTTTACATTAAGATCCAAATCTGTTTGTTTGATTTAATAAGTATTGTTTTCACTGTACTGTGTACAAATAATATTCACCATGTTCTGAATTTTACAGAGTAACTTAAGAAGTGCAGCACTTACACCATTAGGTTTATTGTTATTTTATCCACAACTGAAATATTTTACTTACTATTTCATTTAGTCTCTGCTGCCTTTCAGGAAAGATAAGGTATAAGCTTTTATTTGCTACACTGTAGAATTATGCAGTCTTCTCATAATAAAAAAAATTAGTTTTGTTTAGTTTTATTTTTTTATGATTACAGTCAATTTATTTGTAGTGACAGATGACCAGGGAGTGTCAGGTGGTTCTAAAGACTTTATTTGAATGAGATGTGAGGGATTATGGATACTTGTGTAACTTAAATGGTCTTATAGTCTTACATGTCTCAGCCTTGCTTAGGAGAAAAACACAAGAGAATAACACTCTGCTGCTGCATGTTTAATAATATTGGTTGTCTTAAGGTTTCTGAAGGAAACAGGGGTCAATGACCCTTGGTACCAGCCAGCAGATCTTGACTACTATAATTTTATTTTATTTTATCCCAAGAAGATTTAATTCATTAAAAACTTTCCTACTTAAAACATATGAGTTCAATTTCCTTATGCAATGGTGTCAACACCTTTCAATGAACTCCATGAATAGTGTGAGTAATTTTGAAGTAGCTTACAAAGAACTCCCAGTCTGTGGTCACGAAAATAGGGAAACAGTAAAAATGCAAAGAGAATTTCTGAAAATGTGTACCTCCCCCCACCCCCACTTCCAAAAATCCAACCCACAATCTAACATTCTTCTGTACAGTTCTCCAAAGTTTGACTGTAAGAGACAATGTTAACAATATGCATTGCAAATTTGGATTGAACACAAAAGTTTGCATTCCTTAAGAGCCTCTGCTGTATGTCCTAAGGTACAAACTTGCAGTTTAAACAGTTTACAATACCAGAAAAACCTCTAGGGTCAGTACAAATAGATTCAGTCCCATAGCTATCTATTAATATTCTTTCCTCTGCCAGACAAAAATGGAACTCAGTATTATGTTTTGAGATATATTTAAAAAAATAACAAATCCGTTTTAAAACCCCAGCTGAATCACAACCTTGCTGTTTATTCAAGTATTATTGCATCAGACTAGAAAGAATATGTCAAATATGAGAGGTGAAGTGGAATGTCCTTGTTCTTCCCATTCTTTTCTAGGTTTGTCACAGGTTCAACTTTTGGTGTGTAAAATACTGAGGTGAAATTACTGCCTCCATTGTTGAGGGATGTGATATTCCCCCTCTGCTCCACTTTGATGAGACGTCATCAGGAGTACTGTGTCCTGCTCTGGGGTCTTCCTCACAAGACATGGGCCTATTGAGTCGAGTCCAGAGGAGGGCCAATGAAAATGATCAGAAACACCTCTCTTATGAGGAAAAGATCGAGAGTTGTGGTTGTTCAGACAACAGAAGGCTCCAGACAGACATATTTGTAGTCTCTTAGGACTTACGGGAGGCTAGAAAGAAA
>VZTB01006968.1:32646-52901 GCA_013397245.1 Thryothorus ludovicianus
GAGAAAAAAATAAACCACATATATTTGACCGATAAAATCTTGGAAGCTGATTTATTTTTTCTGGGTAGAATCCCTACTATTTTTATAAATGTTGCAGTATATTTCTGGATGAAAATATAAGCATTTTAATTCAGTTTTTTTACAAGAGAGGACCCTAAAACAGCATAATTGAATGTATTTGAAATGTACAGTCAGATATTCAGGGGCTATAGATGGTATAACTCCACTCATTTCCTGCACTAAGTACCCTCAAAATGCTAAGGAAGAGCACAAAAAATGAAAGGTTACTAAACTAAAACTTTTGAATTGACAGTCAGTTAAATGCCAACTTCAACAACCAATCTCTCAAAGCAGAAGTGCTGCTTCTCTCTGATCTTAAGCAGGAGGCTGTGTGAAAATTTACCTTTCTGATAATACAAAGTGACACTATGGTAACAAAATCAGAAAATCAACATATTTAGTACACAGCAGCAGCTTGTGCTTTCAAACATATGCCGTGATATCCCCTAACCACTAGATTCAGGTGTTTTCAGACCCCACATCCTGTCTTTGCCTTTTAATACATACTCAGCCAAGTCTGCTCGAGTTAATGGCTACTGTAGCTCAGATGAAAATTTCATTCTATTGAAGTCTGAACACATTTCACCTTGCAGGTGGAAAAGGGAAAAATTCTGTCCTAAACATCCCTTTAAATGCATTATTGATAAAATATTTTTTATAAAGTTCTTTGTTGTTTTTGTTGCCTTTGTTCTTTTTTGTTTTTGTTTTTTGTTGTTGGGTTTTTTTGGTTTTTTTTTCAAGAAAGAAACTCCATCTTTTTAGGATTGCAAGAAAAATGTGTATCTGATGAAATACAAGCCTAGTCCTATTGTAAACACCATGTAGCTGATGCTCAGTTGTGTCCCTTGATGTCACCATATGGTGTTCTTCAGCAATTCAGAAAGAAATAAAAGTCTGATAGAAAACTTTGACCTCTTTTTTGCTCTCTGCTGTTCTGTGCAGTAGTATGTCATGCTTTCCTTGATTGTCAGGCAGGTTTCAGGACATCAGACATTTTTGTGTCCTTTTCTAATGACTGAATGTCATCAGCAAGAAAAAATAAATAAATCTGAGATACTATTTCATGAATGTTGCACATAGCTGTTTATACAGGCAATTCAAATAGCTCTGTTGAATAGATGTCACACTTTGAAAGAGGCTATAAACAAAAAAACAAAAAAAGAGACGCTTTGGACCCAAGTAGATCTCTGTGTGTGAGCTCTCCACAGTCATACATCTAATTCCCAAATATACTTTTTAAGGACTATGAAATGTATAAAGATTTTCTCACAAAATATGATGAATCTGTCAGGTGAATACATACATAAAAAAATGTGAGTGTGAATTTAATGGTAAAAGAGATTGAGCCATTTTCACTTCCCTCACCAGCTATTTCCCCTCCATCCCTTTTGGCATCTGTTTACATTAGGGGAGATTTAATTTGGTCATGGAATGTATTCACAGAATTAACTTAGTTCATTCACATTCAACAGCTCTGTGTTTATTTGAGGAAAATTGCTCTTCTGCTCCATTCCCAGAGAGAAATTTTCTTCCCACCTGGAAGTTTGAAGGAAAACTGTTTAGAAGAAACTTGTATAAAGTGATAGTATATAAGATTGATTTTGGTTCATTGTCAAAAGGGAGATGTAGTAAATAGGATTCCATGAGTCTGCCATGAACTGCAGACAGACATATAAATACATGCTCCAATAAAGTACACATCTCAATGCAAATATAAAGCATATCTTTACTCTCCTTAGCAATAATCCACAGAATATATAGTCCATTCACTTGTTTTGCAGATTCTATCAAATCATTATGGTTCAAAACCAGAACCATAGAAAAGGTTTAGAATTCAAAATAATTTGAGAAAGCAATCTAATTTATGCAGAAGAGTAATAACAACAAGAGCAAATTTCTAAAGTAAATTCAGACAATCTGCAACACAAATAGGAATGCTGTGGAAGAAACCTGCAGTTTATCATGAATAACAAGCAGAACATGTCATGCTGTTTAAAAAATGTACGAGCTAAAGATTTTTGTCCTGGTATTTCTGCTTTTTCCTGAAAACTGCAGTTCAAGGAAGATGCTGGCTAAGTGGCTCCAGAGAACAGACATGGAATAACAGAATAGCTGAAGAAGAATTGAAGCCTGAGTTTTTTCCAGAGACTAAATAGAAGTTTCAGAGATGAATGATGTGCAATGTGCTTCATGACCACTGAGGTCAGGACAGGAAAAAACAAAGTAAAACTACAGAAAGATTTCAATGTATAGCCACAATTCATATTGTAAAGGGTTTTACCCTAAAATACTTGGTTGAAGCAAGTATTTGAATATGGTTTATCAAAACGTTTGGAAAATATTTAGCCAGAGTTACAACCGACCTCATTAATCTTCCATTGGAGTTTCTGAGATTGGAGTCTCTTATTTTCCTGTATACTCTAACATGATTTCTTTTATTCTCCATGATGTGTAAGAAAGATTTGGTTGCAAAAACACCGCAAGAAAACCTAGAAGGATTCTTTAGTATATTACAAGGTGCATAAAAAGACCTTGAGTTATCATTGAATAGCAATGTTTTTATTAATTAGTTCCTAAAGCATATAAAAATAATGTGATATGATTTGCCTTTTGAGATAACAAAATAATATTTCGCAGGCTTTGACATAAATAATGATTCAAGAATTTTCTTGTTCTGCAGAGATCATAAAATGTACTTTTCTCTCATTACATAAATTAAAATCCACTCCTTGTATGTGTCCAGCATAGAATGCAGTCCTTCATTGTACATAAAAAGAATGAAAATAACTTGAAAATAAATGTTGTCTTTTCTGTGGAATGAATCTCAACTGAGTTGATAACAAACACAAAAACTGAAAACCTTTTTTTTTGAAACTAGTGTTTCTGAAGAAAAAGATATACAAAATCCTGGCAGAAACATATCTGTTTTTATGTTCTTCTTCTTTGATTCATGTCTATTTTAAGCAAATTTTTTCATACAGAACAAAAATTATTAGGCCTATGTTTTTAATTTTTTAGAATGAGAAGTAATTTTTCAGGGCCTAATGTACAAAAGAATGAGCCTAAAATTTCCTTTAACAGACTGGAGATGCTGTTTCTTCAAAAACCAAGTGTGTTATTTTCTGAGTATATCCAACATCTTTTATTTCATTCTCATGAATTCTGCAAAAATAATCTAAATGTACTTTCTATCTGTGGAGTCAGACAGGATCTTCATCTGTCCTTCTGCTATATAGTTTAATTAATTTTTGGTCTCATTAGATATTGATGTGTTAATGTAGCACAACATTTCATTCAGCTAAGTATGATAAAGCACTAATCTTGACCCAGCAAAGGTAATGGGAAGTTCCACACTGGCTTTGCTGACTCAGGAACTGGCAATGAGCATAACTGCTTCTTCAGATAAGCAGAAGAGACTCATTCTTATTTCTTCATTAAAATATTAACTTAAGCTGATAATTAAAGAAGATTGCAGAACTGAATTCAGTGCTGTGCCTCTGGGTTCAGCTGGCACACACCTCACAATGGCAGCATCTTGAACTACATCAACAGACCTAAAACATAAGCAGTTTTTGAACTGTCATTTTGTATTAGTGAAGTGGAATTATACTGGACTATGCCCTAAGAGTATGTAGATGTAGATGTAGATGTAGATGTAGATGTAGATGTAGATGTAGATGTAGATGTAGATGTAGATGTAGATGTAGATGTAGATGTAGATGTAGATGTAGATGTAGATGTAGATGTAGATGTAGATGTAGATGTAGATGATGTAGATGTAGATGATGTAGATGTAGATGTGTATAGTGTCATGGGTTGCAGTGTAAAAAGTAACCAAAAGGTAACATTCCATCACCATCTGTTGGAACTGGGATGGGGGATGATGTAATCTTCTGTCTGTAGGTCAGCTGATAAGAACCAGCTAGGGCAGTTTCCTTATCTCTTCCTCAACCCATCCTACCTCCAGGGATAGGTCTTCTGCTAATGGGCCATTGAGTCCACTGATAAACTTCCATCATCCCATAGGGAAATGCTCCAGCTGGGGGGGGGGGCAACCGAGCCCCTCTACCTGGATAAAAACCTGAGACTTGGAACACCAAGTCAGCCTTTTCCANACCCTGACCAACAGGGTGTCAGGTTGTATTCTGACTCTGTCAGTGGGTTTGGTTTTTTTGTAATGTTACATACTTGTTTTATTTTAGTTTCTCCCAATTTAGTTTCTCCTAATAAAGAACTGTTCCCATATCTATGGGAATTCCTATTCCCATATCTTTGCCTGAGAGCCCCTTAATTTCAAAATTATAATCATTCGGAGGGAGGGGCTTTACATCCTTCATTCCAAGGGAGGGTCCTGCCTTAATATATCAGACCCCTGTTGCTCAAACCAAGACATATATTTATATCTATCTATCTATCTATCTATCTATCTATCTATCTATCTATCTATCTATCTGTCTATCTATCTATCTATCTATCTATCTATAAAAGAACATTAGGGCATTAGACATGAGACTTTTCACGTATGACAGTGGGACAAAAAAGTGCAAAGGAGGGTTCATATTGTAGTACATATTGGTGGACATTACCAGATACTTGAATTGGCTTGGGTAAACAGCAATCTGAGTTGTCACATCATGTTAACCTGAAGGATTTTGTTTCCTAAAAGTTGATTTGTAGCTGAAACTTTCAGATTTTCCTGCATTTGGCTGCATGCACTTCATTATGTATTGGATGTCTGGTTCCTTTCTTGGCTTGCACAAAGGCTTTGGTTCAAATATGTCTACTGTTAAAGGAATTTTTAACCTCTTTAGATCTCGTCAAGATCTAAAAAGAAGATATGTGGATTTCTTGAGAGCTTGAAGCAGTAATCCTATGGAGTAAAACTCCTAGATTTATGGATTAGTATGAAATTTCACCTGCCTGTTGAAGGGAAAGACAATTTATAAAATATAGTGGCACCCTTCTGATGTGTCTTGCTTGTATAACTTTTTATTTTAGTTAAGTATAATTTAGTTAGAAGAGGTGTTTTTGCATAATAAAGAAAAAACTGAAAGCATTTTTATCTTATTCAATTTTCTACAACAAATAAATTACTGAGAGAATTTGCATGGTTTCATGCAAATTTCATCACTAGATTTCATGTAAGAGCTGAGATTTTATGCTAAGTTATAGATCTGTGAGAATAGGTTTGTTTGTAGAAGTCAAACAGCCTTGAAAATACATAGAATCAAAGAATCACTGAAGCATAGAATAGTTTCGTTTGAAAGGGACGTTGAAGATATTCTGGTTCCAGCCACCCTGCTGTTCACTAGATCAGGTTGCTCATGGCCTGACCCAACCTGGCCTTGAACCTTTCCAGAGCTGGGATATCCACAGCTTCTCTGGATGAACTGTGCCAGCACCTTACTACTCTCTAAGCAAGGAATTTCCCACTAACCTGCCTTCTTTCAGTTTACAATTACCTCTTGTCTTGTCACTATCTGCCTGTATAAAAAGTCCATCTCCCCTTTCACAAGCCTCCTTCAGGCACTGGAAAGATGCAGTGAGGTCTCCCTGGAGCCTTCTTTTCTCCAGGTTTCAACTGCTCCAGGCCTCTCAGCCTGTTTTCACAGGAGAGATGCCTTGAGTCTTAGATCACCTTCATGGTCATCCCATGCACCATCTTTAACAGGTCCTCATCTTTTTCGTGTTGATTTGATGTTGAGAGACTAAGAGAGATTTAAAAAAAAAGATATGATATATTAAGAAGAAATTTCTATGCTGTAAAATTCTACAATATCTGAAGCTGGCTCCCTGAGTTGCCGCTCCTTAGTGCTGAAACTGTGGAGCTGTGTATAACTCTAGATATTTACTTTTTGGTGTAAGAAGCCAAACTTAAGACAACTCCAAGTTACTATCAGATTGTTTGCTCTTCTGACAGATATTGGCTCTGTAAGAGAGAATTCATCTGACAAACATTATAGTGTTTTATATCATGGACATATATATATATAATGTGAGATATTTGTGATCTTGAACCACTAAATAGCTTTGGACATGAAGGATTTGGAACAGAGTTAGAGAAAAGATGATTCATTCACAAGAAAAAGAGTAATAGAAGCATGGTAAGGGTGTAATAAGTGTAAAAACTACCAGGCTGGAATTGATATTGATTTATGTGTTGTTATCTAAGCATAACATGCCTATGAAGTGTAATCAAGTCATAAGAAATTTGTTTCTTTTTAGACTGATTAGACCAGCAGTCTGACAAAGCTTCATCCAAAGGCCAGCAACATTACTGGGGAACTCATCCTCCAGCTCAAGCACGGTTTGCTATGTGAGGCTCAACATTAACTTGTACACTGAAGGGGACTTAAAGAACTGCCACACAGGCTCAGGCTTTACATCTCTAGTGATGCAGAGCCACACTTCAGCTCTGAGTGCACTGTACATTTCCATTCTAGAGGCACAGAGCTATTTGGCCCTTGTTGAAAGTAGGTGTGCTTTATGAATGAATAATGTTTCCTCTCTCTGTAAAAAGCCATTTACTTCCAGTTTCATTAGCATCATATACCTCAACTTATATTTAATTATTTTGTAGAACAGAATATGTACAGCCCATAGGGACATTACAATGGATGAGCAAGCTTCAAAGGTTTTAAAATTAAGGGCAAAAAGTTTTTCTTTGTAGGTAGGGAAAAAAAAACCAAAAATTTATATTATTTTGTTTTCTTCTGCTGGATTCACTGCAGTTTTATATATTTTTATTTATACACTATCTTTGTGTGCTAGATGTATTATTTATGAGCAATATATTATTCATTTATTTTGATATATTCCATCTTTCTGTATGAAAAAATAATTTACAACATTATTAAAGACAAGATATTTCATTGATTCCGGTGAAGTTATTAACAATGCAATTAAACCAAAATTGTGATTCAAGATTTCTTCTATAGGAAGATTTGCATATAGTGCAAAAATATTTCAGTATTATGTGATTAATTTGCTGATAAATACAACTAAATAATATAATGACAATTAAGCCCTGAAGAAGTGCAGTTGTGATTAATAAAGGTTCATTCCAAGCTTTGGTCTAAAGAGACATGCCCTGAGAAATTACTTCAGTGAAAAGAAAAGTTATGAATTTGGCACTGATATATGGTGTCCATCATCCATAGATGAACTTCTGAGTCAGATTTATGTTCACGGTGAACTCAAATCAACAGAAGTGATGGCTGATGGGTATGAAACCTCTTAGGCCATTCTTTAGTTACAAGTTGGCAAACTTTTCATCAAAATCATGGCCAGAGAAAAACCTAGTGCTAAATTACTCCAGGACCAGATGCCTTAGGTGGGAAAAAAAACCATGTAAATTGATTTTGTGATTCAATCATACTCAAAGCCTTACATACAAAAATATGTTGAAATAATCTCCTCATTTTTTAGAAGGAAGTATTGGAAGATGAAAAATAATAATAAATAATCTTTAAGCTATCCAAACTGAGTGTGTAGGAGAGATTAGTTGCTTTTAGCATACTCTTTAGTGAAGCATAGGCGTATTTCTACTTTGTATGTATGTATGTATGGAAAATTGTCTTGACAGTGTTGTGGCTGAGATGTGAAATCTACCCATAATCCTTTTACCCACTGTGACAATGAAAAAGCAGATAATTTCCACGTCCCCATTCCAAAGCTTTGTCTACTCTGTGTGCATATTCAAATAGAATAAAAAAAAAAAGACAGGAGAAACATTTTGTTCTGTGTTGATCTCATATCATTTTGAGTACACCAATGTAGATTTTAGAGTAATTATTTCTGAAAAAATACTCACATGAAAGAGAAATCAAGCATCAATGAAAAAGAAGAAATCAAGACTATAATGAAGCTATGTTTTCTTACTTGTTAGAAAACAAATTTATATGTAAAATGAATTTACTTGACCATAATCTACTGTTAAATTTATGTAAACATTGGCAATAAATAATTAAAAATATAGATCTAGATGTCTACTCATGGCTATGCCCTTCATAATAACATATTTTATTAAACATTTTTTAATTAGAGTTATGAAGCTTGAGGAAAGATATTTTTATTTAGTTTGAAATGTACTACTGTCCCTAGTTGTTTTGAGCTTGATGAACAGGTCTAACAGACTTTTTTGAAACATCTTATTTTAGCATTTATTTTTGCTTTGATTTTTTAGTTGGTAAAATTTCAATAAATTAGAGATATTGAATAAATTTTATAACAAATATTCTGAGAACAGGTAAGAAAAATAGTGCAACAAATTGTAATTAGGTTGGCTTATCCAACTCCACATGGGTCAATTAGATATTTTGTGATGTGCACTGTAGAAGCAACATGAGTTCACATTTACTATAATATTATTTTAAATGTTTTTGAAAAACAGAATTCTCATTTGTACATTTAAAAGGAATATGGTACAAGTAACCTTCTTCCAAAATTGACTTAGAAGAATTAGTGCTAAATGTAGTGGTCTGTAGTTCCTGAATCTCCATATAGTTTGAGTTGTTGAAGTTTGTATGACTTTTGAAGGACAGACTTCCTATAATTGATTCATGGTTAATGTTAGATATGGTTTTATATATTTGCATAATCTGCATGCAGTTAGGGTTTCAAATAGAGCAAAATAATTTAAAAAATTAAAAGCTAATTCCCCCATCCCCCTCTGCAATTACACACCCCAAATATCTGCTTGAAGATGATTGTAATGAAGGACAGGGACTTTGCAGTTTGATGCAGGCTCCCCATGGTATTCCTTTGAACTGCTGAGACATACACATTTACTCTTTCTTGTTTATTCCAGTTTTCACAAACGTTGCCACTCTGTGTAACCATATGTTCAAAGCAAAACATAAAATGATGTAGTTTTAAAGGACTCATTAATTTTCTTTGTACTCAAAAGCAGCTCCATTAAAAAATGTAATATGCAAATTCTGAACCCAGTAAAATGTTCCAATTTTACTGTGTTTACTTCAAAGGGTCCCGAAAAGGGTGTGCTGGAGAATTGAATTCTTGTGTTGAAAAATTAATCTATATCTGACACTGACCCATTTTTTTATCCTCTCCGGTTTATGAATTTTTAAGGTTTATATATTTGTAAGACAAACCCATGCTTAAATGTGTTTTAGGATATTGCTCCTTGAAAGATTAAAGAGCAAACCATGCTATGATTTTTGAAACCAGACATATAGTCTAGAAACTACAATTGTCTTGATCGTGTCTGTTAAGGCCAAAATTGCTAAATAGATTATATTATATATGCAAAATACATCTATTTTTGAGCTGATGTTACTCAAAATGTTAATGTCAATCATATGATTGACATTAACTGAGAGATTAAATATATTTGCCTTTACAAATGAAAGAACTGTATCAATTATTTTAGCTGTTATATGGAAAAAGTAATAGCTTTCTCTGTGTTCCACAAAGGTTGTAAATCTCTATATATACAAATAGCACTGCAAGAGTTAGCGCTTCTCTGCAATACTCAGCTCGTCTGACTGATCCAGGATGGTTGTGCTTACCCTTCTGTGAAGACAAAAGCAGCTACAAGATTGGTAGACAGCTTGCTGCATGGCCAATCCTACTAGAAGTTCTGTATCCAGAGAAAACTCCAATAACAGCGTTCAAATAGTCATTTCTAAGTAAGCAAATCACATAAAATCCCACCCCAACCATTTTCCTGTGGTTAACGTTCTACTGGGTAACATAAGTCTAAATCAGATACTGTTAGAAATTCAGCCTTATGTATGTTAGCCCATGGAGCATGCCACCAATGCCCCAAATTAGGGTCTTCCCTTAGCCCATCCTGAAAACTTTTGAATCTTCACAGACATGCATGCCAGAAGTTATTGGCAGTCAATATCAGTACACATCTCTTTCTTCTTATTTGAAAGAACATCTAAATATTTAAATGCTTGGGGCGTTACATGGTGTAATTTTCATGTATTGCATTGCCCTATAATTATTATATAATTAGATTTAAATAGAGTGAGTGTGATTCATAATATCTGATTATAATAATATTCTGTTATTTAGTGTATATAATTATTACTGCTAATGGCAAACTATAATTATTCTCTTTCTTGGAATAATTTCTAAGATAGAATTTTGAAACTCTTCTTTAAAGATTCATCAAATTAATTTTTCCAAGAAGTTGTTTTTATTTTTCTAAAGCTGATCTGATTATTTTGACTGTTCTAAATAATTTTTGGAGACTCATTAACTTTCCTTGTGCAGTAATCTCTACTAGCACCAAAGGGAGGAAATGCATAAGAGTGAACAATAATAAAACATGGTATGATTTATCTGCTGGGCTGTGACAGATAATACAATATACAAGAAATAGTATTTCCCAACCTATGATCTAAGAGCTGGAAGAAGAGAGTTTTATATTTCACTTGAAAGATCTGCTTTCACAAAGAAAATATCTTTGTGATTATGTGAAATATCTAATAGCATGCATTTTTAGTAAATACATAGAGTTAGCTCATTGGTGCCATAGCNTTACTTAACAATAAATTATATAATTATATTTATAATATTTATTACCTAACAATAAACTATTTTACAATATAACAATATATATATAGTACAACTATATATATATACAATATATATATTTATGACAATAAATAATTATTGTAATGAAATTTAATTTTAGCAGCTTTAATATAAAGAAACCCCAATACATTGGAGATTAGCCAGTTGTCTTTCAGATAGAAAGCAGTTATTGAAAGACCATCTTATTCATCTGGGTGTTTAACCATGAGAAAAAACTGTGGGGTCCTGGGCCTCATTAGCTCGTAGATCTCATGTTAAGGAAGGCAGTCACTTCATGCCTTCCTGCGAATGCAGTTCAGGGTAGGTTTTCAATTGACATTGCATGGGATGACCTGAATTAGGTCATGGACCTGAAAAAAAAAAAAGAAAATCTCACAACAATATAGGGTAACATGAATGGAAATGTCCCTGTGGACAAGTCCCTTGCATCTACTTGGCATCAACAGTTAAATGTACAGCATTAAGAGTGACTTAATCACCAGCCATTGGCACAAAGAGCAAAAGGGATGAGTACAGTTAACCCTGCTCCACTTTTTATATTTTTCAAAATGTGAACTTCTGCATTCAACCCTTATTCTCACTTACGCTTGTCTACACCTTTTGCACCTAAAGCTATTGTCAAAGACAAAATGAATTCTGGTAAATGCATTAAATGGACAACTGGNAAATATCTAATAGCATGCATTTTTAGTAAATACATAGAGTTAGCTCATTGGTGCCATAGCATAAAAATGAGGCATGTGAGGCTGCTATACAAATAGGCATATCATATCCAAATATTTTTCTAGTTTCCATGCACTTTTTACAGTATGGTATTTTTGTATTATGATGCTGAGAAAATTTAAAGTGTACCATGCAAACTGTAGTGAAGTCTTACAGCGAAGGAAAACACGTACCTTGGGTATCCATTAAGCTTTCAAATAACAGATGATCTTAACCAGAACTCCAGATTACTTAACAATAAATTATATAATTATATTTATAATATTTATTACCTAACAATAAACTATTTTACAATATAACAATATATATATAGTACAACTATATATATATACAATATATATATTTATGACAATAAATAATTATTGTAATGAAATTTAATTTTAGCAGCTTTAATATAAAGAAACCCCAATACATTGGAGATTAGCCAGTTGTCTTTCAGATAGAAAGCAGTTATTGAAANGGATGACCTGAATTAGGTCATGGACCTGAAAAAAAAAAAAGAAAATCTCACAACAATATAGGGTAACATGAATGGAAATGTCCCTGTGGACAAGTCCCTTGCATCTACTTGGCATCAACAGTTAAATGTACAGCATTAAGAGTGACTTAATCACCAGCCATTGGCACAAAGAGCAAAAGGGATGAGTACAGTTAACCCTGCTCCACTTTTTATATTTTTCAAAATGTGAACTTCTGCATTCAACCCTTATTCTCACTTACGCTTGTCTACACCTTTTGCACCTAAAGCTATTGTCAAAGACAAAATGAATTCTGGTAAATGCATTAAATGGACAACTGGTCTGAACTAATAACTCTTTGAGTTAGGTGCAGAGGGAAGTTAAAAATTTACTAAATTATTTGTACTTAGATATGCAAAAAATATTTAGGGGAGAAGTTTCCAGTTCTAGTTCTAGTTCTGAAGCATTTGTCTTGTTCATAATCCTATCCTTCAGGGGTGAACCTGCTTTTTGTTTTCTGAAACCCTGGACAACCTAAAGTCTGCAGATTGCCTTTTCTTCGGGATTCACAGCTTTGCTAATGGTTGCCACCTCAAACTTTTAAATCCTGGCTTACACATTATTTTCTAAATTTTTGTTTCTGTCAAGAAGTCTAACAAATTGTGGCATTTTCTACCCATCTACAGATGCAGGTCCTGTGCTATTCTTAGTTTCAGATATGATTTGAAAACCATGATAAGAGATTCAAAATAAATATGCTGAGCTAGTTATGATTGTAACATTGTGTCTGGAGGGCAATTCTTTTCTAAAATGAGTGGAACACTAAAAAAAGTCTAATTTTCTAAAATGTCTCACATACTGTCTTGTTTGTTATCAGTTTCTCAGACTGATTGTAATTTTAAATCATGTTAGTTTAGGAGGACTGCAATATGTTAGGAAAATTACTGAATTACCTTTTTACCTATAAGCTTCTCTGGGAGAAAAGGCATCCAAGAATAAATTCTTTTCTCTTGGAAACCAGCTGTCACTCCCTTCAAAATCTGTGCTGTATAACAACTCCATTACAATCTTTGTGAAGAAAATGTCATTGTTGTTTGTTATTTTGTCTTCACCTAAAACTGAGCAATATGGATACTATAGATATGTATGAATCAGATGTAATATGTTTACATACATAATGAAACTGTTGCAATTATGTTTTGCAATTGTTCCTTGACTGGCTGCTGTGTACATTTGTGGAAGAAAGAATTTTATATTCTCTAAGTCCTGGAAGTCTGGTTCGTTTTGTGAAAAAAGTGAATTTTTCTTAAATTTAAGTAGGTATTACTCTTTCAGCAATAAAATTGTCTTATTAACAGGATACCTCTGGACACACAAGACCTTCATCACTCAGATAATTTTAACAACAGAAGAATTCACACCCATACCTGTGTTTAAAGTTTCAAGGTTTCATGCTCTCTATATGGTTAAATATTTGGCTGATTAGCCACAAATTTTTGTCTCTAAGGGCTTTTTAAAATTTTAGATATTGTTACAATATCTGAATGTTTTCTGTGTAAAATCAATTGTAATAGCTAGTCTCTAAAGAGATTTTTGGGATTTGACACTTTTTTCTCAAAACAAAAAATTGACCAGAACAAACAGTTATGACTCATCAGGTATTTCTGACACACTTTTTTGCAGCTTCCTTATTTCCTCTCCATGTTCAGAACACTCACCTGGGTAGTAGAAATCAATATGATGAGAGTTTTTGTTATGATATAATGATTTATTTATATTTTTAAAAATTGATTAGTTTGGTGGAGGCAAAAGTAGTTTAGCTTAATGTATTTTCATTTATTCAGAATGTGTAGTTAATACCCTTTCTGAAAGTATATAGTGTGTATNATACTTTTGCTTCTAGTCAGGCTCAAATGTGAGCAGTCCAAGAGATTTTTGGCTTTGGTTAACTGCTCTAGATAAATATTATATACTGTGCTGTTACTTCCTTGTAGCATGGAGCAGTATGTATCCCTGCAAAAATAATTTGGAAATTTTAGTCTAAAAAATAAATTCAAATAGCGCAGTAATTACCAAATTATTCTTGTTGCCTCTTTCCCTTTTTGGATTGCTTTGTTTTTTGACCACCTCCCACCAGAGAGCACTTTGTGTTTTCATACAGATAATGGAGATCAAACATGTTTTGCAATTTGTTTGGTACATTATTTCTTTGTGTAATACCTTTAAGCAAAATGCTTTTTTAACTCATTCATATGTTCTCCTGAGGAAATACAACTTTGTCAAAGGTGGTTTATGAGAAATGTGACTGCTTTTATTTGCTACATTGGCTCACTGTGAAATATTAAAATTGTGAAGAAATTTTTGCTCAGTTGTCAATATGGACGTGTTGCAGTTTTATTCATCTTTTGCGTGGCATTTGCATTGATGATGTCCCTTCCTTCCAATTGCCTGGCACCTTGTGAATTGAGTGCTGCAAAGAACTGTACTGAGGTATTTACTTCCTCTGTAAAAAGTGCATTGCACTGCAAATACAATACACACAAATACATGCTCTCGATCCTCTATCTCTTTGTGGCTTGTTTCTTAACTTTCTTACAGCAGGTGTGCAGACTTGAAGCCTTGTATCTCCTGACTGCTCTGCTGCCTGTCCTGCTCCTGCCTGACTCATTGAGGAGCATCCATAGCCCCTGCAGGACGCCAATGCTGACAGATCTGCCTGTAGTAAGACCTCCATAGCATTGCTGCACCAATGATGAACTTCATTCAGCCAAATTTTGCTCTACACCTTTGTAATGAGGAGAGAAAAAGTCTGTAATGTAAAGGACTTGGTAAACCCAATATTAATAAATCATAAAAAAAAAAAAAAAAGGCAGTGGGAAATTAATGCATAATGAATCTAACAAGGACATTAACTATACCATAAATTAATTGCATTTGGTCTAATGAATTATCTTTATTCAACAAAAAACCCTATACATAAACACTTTATAATTCCAGAACATATTACTTGCTTGCAGTGAAACAGATGGGTTAATATTGCAGCATGTTATTCATGCACTTATTCTGATATTATTTCTCCTTTTGCTAAGGGACAGTGAATCAGAGGGGAGAGTTATTCTGGGTTTGTCTGTTAAATATATCATGCAACTAACCCAGATTTGAGGAGCTAATTATGTTATCTGTGATGTTATTAAATAATTACAGTCCTTGAAATGGGGTCAGAAGAAACAGGACATCCCTGTAGTGGAGCATTCACAGTTCATGTAGAGAGCTAACTGTAAAGAAAAAAAAATAGAGAAGAATAAAATGCTTGTAGGCCTTAACCCATTTACTTCTGTTGTCATCTGTACACTCAGCTAACTTGCCTTTGCACTTTCCAGGTTGATCCTGCATATTGTGTCTGCAACCGTTGTTGTCAACCTTGACTGGAAAATTGAAAACCATTTATCTTTTAGCAGCTAAAAAGCTTTATTTTTTTTTTTACTTCCTGGCTCCCAGACTTCTAAGTTTTTGTTTTTCTCCAGTGGTTTGATCACACACAGAAACTATTTTCTGAGACAAACTCAGTGTGGAAAGTAGGACACTATATGCAGTCAGATGTAACTAAGCACCTTGAATACAGTTGATAAATGAGTTGCTAAAAAGCTAGCAATTCTTATTTCGCTAGCTTTTAATCATAGAATCACAGAATAATTTGGGTTGGAATGGAACCCTAAAAATCATCCAGTTTCAACTCCTCAGCCTCATTTGTGGGGATTTCTCCCATCAGACAGGGCTGCTCAAAGCCCTATTGATCCTCATCTTGGACACTTCCAGGGATAAGGCATTTGCAACTTCCCTGGACAACTTGTCCTAGTGCCTCACCACCCTTATAATAAGGAATTTCTTCCAAAAAGCTAATCTAAACCTAGACTTTTTCCATTTAATCCCATTATCCATTTTCCTATTACTACACACACTTGAAAAAACCACTCTCCAACTGCTTGTTTCAGGTATTGGGAGGTGCTACAAGACCTCTCCAAAGCCTTCTCCAGGCTGAACTCTGTCTGTGTTCACAGAAGTGCTCTAGCCCTCAGACCACCTTTCTGTTCCCCCTCTGGACATGCTGTAGCAGATCATGTCCCTACTGTGTTGGGCGTACCAGAGCTGGAGCATGAAGTCTCACCAGAGCAGAGCAGAGGGGCATGACCCCTCCCTTGCCCAGCTGGACAGGCTGCTTTGGATGCAGCCCAGGATGTGGTTAGTTTTATGGGCTGCCAGTACACACTGCCAGATCATGTCGAACTTTTCATGCACCAGCACCCACAAGTCTTTTTCCCTAGAGCTGCTCTCTATCTCTAGCTCTACACTTGGACTCTTCTTGTGCTTGGGATAGCTGCAGGATCTTACCACTGGTCTTCTGAAATTGATGAGATTCCCATGAACTCACTTCTCAAGTTTATCAAGGTCCCTTTGGATGGCATTCCTTCCCTCCAGCATCTCGGCTGCACCCCATAGCTTGGTGTTGGGGCAATTGCTGAGGGTGTTCTGATCCCACTGTCCCTGAAACTGACAAAGATGTTAAGCATTGATGACCCCAACAAAGCCCCTGAGGAATGTCACTCATCAGTAGCCTCCACTTGGACTTGGAGACCTTGACTGTAGCTTTTTGAGTGCAACCATCTATCCAATTCCTTATCCCTTAGGCACTACACCTCTCAAACCCATGTCTCTGGCTTTAGCATGAGCAACACTTCCATCAATTCCGAGTTTGAATGAGATGTAGTGAGCTTTTCCATAGCATCCTCTGTGGTTTTGTCCTTCCGATTTATGACCAAAATACTCCTAATAATCTCATCACCACTTTTAGATGTTGCTGAGCAGTGCTTGCATAGCATCAAGGTCTGAGCAGAGCTAGAAAACTTACAGTTCATGAACTCTATTAAGAACCTATCCTTCTATAAGAGATTCTTATACATGTCAAAGGCATATTTAATAAACTTGGTTGACCTTTCACTGTCTGTGTTGACTCTCAGGATACAGTAATATCTTTCCATAAGGCTCCCATTTTCCTAAGAATTCTGCTTACAGGTATGTGAAAATTTACTGGTGTTTCATTGAAGTTAAATTACACAACAAATTGAAAGTTTCTTATCAAACTGTGGGATTCTGGTTATTACATAGTCTGAGTTAAAATTTCCTTGTATTCAGACAGTCATAGAGAAATTCATATGTCCATATTAAGAACTGAGGGCTCTATGTACAGGGAAATGGATTATGCAGAATTAAGTCTTCAAACAGCACATTTCATTTTGCACTCAAGATAGCATGACTTTCACAGAAATATTTCAGCCAGTATAATACTTCTTGTAGCCACTATGTTATGTCTTAGTGTGCTTAAAGATGACTGCCAAAAAATGAATTTCTGCTGTGGGTAGAAATCCTTTGAGTACCTTTTTTGTCTCATAAATTTTTCTTTTTTTTTGTTTTCTTTCTTTTTTTTTTTTTTTTAACTGTATTATCCTCCACTGAATTATCCACAGAAATGGAAAAGAAAATTTGATTAAAGAAGATATTAACTACCTTTGTCAGCTACTTACCAGACAGATCCTTTGAAGGCAAAGTCACTAATAGGGTGAGTCACAATTAGAGTGAATATCTTATGCATACTTGGGTATGCATAAGATGGGTTCAGATTCTGGTCATGGGCTCTTCTGTCACTGTGTCATGTCATTTTCATATAGGCAACAGACAGTGGCTCATACATAGGGATCTGATTGCTTTTGAGATGCTTATGATTAGTAAATTCCTACTTAATAAATGATGTGAAATTGAAAGTACAGCCTGGTTAGATAGTTGTGCTTTATCATATGTGAGGAAAAAAAACATTTTCCACACTTACACATACTCAGTTATACTGATTATTTTACAATTTCACAGCTTGCAGTTTTTCAATATTAAACTATTACAGCAGTCCGTATGATAAACTGCTCCATAATATATTTTAAAAGAAGTATGCTAGAATGTTTCAACCTGCATGTTCTTTTATATTAAAAAGAGACAACTTTTGGATGAACAAAAAAGCAACAGATGCTTATAATTTTCCTCACTTTGTAGAAATTAATAATTTATTTAAATTAAAAATAATGACCTGAAAGGACTAAATTTAGCGGATATTTTAGCAAAGCAGTTTCATTGTTGATTCTATAGAATCAACTCCCAAGAGTCAAATTAAAAGCCTGCGTATTCCCAGAAAAGTAAAAAGTTACAGGCTATATATAGTTGCATCCTCCTTGAGGAAGTTGTATAAAGAAAAATTTATTCCAAGAGGAATAAATTTTCCTCTTTGAGATGTAGATCACAAACTATTTTCTCTGCTCCCACTATCCCTCTTTGTCCCTGATACAGAACTAATGGACAACACATTCCTAAGATTCTCATACTTAGCTGCCATGATAATTTTTATGATGTCACAAAAATGAAGTTATATTTGACTCTTATATTTATGTGTGTCATTTACTGTTTAGTTTTCTAAGTTTAGTCTTCTATAACTTTTTAAAGACAGAACTCAGTTCTCTGTTTAGCTAGGAGTTATCTAGAGGTTGCAGTGGAGTGGGAGAAAGAGGAATAGTCAAGAAACCAGACACCCACTCTTATCCATTTACATAAGGTGTGACTGAAAATATCAGAAAACAATGGAAAACAGTTTGTATTTGAAAACAATTAAAGTCAAAATCTTGAAAACTCTTTCAGCTTGTTGGCAACTATTTAAAATCAACTATTTGGAATATTATAACTCTAAAACTTTAATATAATACTGTAAGATTCTTACAATATTATAATTTGTTCAGTATTATAAAGCAGGAAAGGAAAGGAGAAATATTTCTCCAAGGAAAGGAGAAATATTGGGTTTTTAAAACCAAAGACATGATTTTTTCTGCCTTGCAAAAAAAGATCCTATGACAGTTCCACTTACTAAAAATGTGTTTGTAATAGTTTACCAATTAATTTTTGTGTGGTATTTCCTCCAGGGAAATATATAAAGAGTAAAACAAAATATTCAGTTGAAAAGGAAGCATCTGTAAAGATAACAGTGATAGGGCATCAAAATCTATAAAATGACAGACCTCTCCATGGGCATTTGGAACATTGACTGGATCATATGTGATAGTATAAGCAGCTCTTGATGCCTTTGGGTCTACCAAAATCCAAATCTTAAACTTTTAAGTTTATAACTTGGCTCTTCAGAATAAACAATCACCTCTGAAGATTGTGCAATGCTAAAATTCAAATCAGCAACAAATCAGTTGTGGCTGAAACTGAATGATAACAATAGAGTGTGTTAGAAAGATTGCTAAATATCTAATTTTTACACATAGGTCAAAGTACTCTGGAAAACATTAATATAAGCATTTTCCTCTGGAAAACATGGGTTTACTTCCCCCCCCCGCTACCTTCATATTTATCTTAGGTCAGACTGGACTTTAGGATAATTTTGCTAGAGCTATTAATTATGTTGGCTGTTCTTAATAACTAGCAAACTATCAATCTAATGAGATAATAATTTAAATCAAAATCAAAATAAAATTGATGTACTCATAATAGTTTTAAATGGTAGCTTTATCATCTACACCTTAAATTAAACCTTTCTGAAAAACTAATATTTGGAATGAGGCAAAATTCAGTGGAAGATCTAGTATGCCATATGTAGACTTGTGTTTTTTATCTGAGGTTCACAAATACATCTTAATTAGCAATATATTTATATAGTTAAGAACTAAAGAAACCCTATGACAAAGTGGGAACTGAATAGAAGTAACGTTACAGAAAAAAATACTGAAATGATTGCCTCTGTGAATGACTCTTCCTACTTAGCTTCAGCAGCCTATTTAAAATTAGTTTTTCATTTTTTCAGAACTCATTCCCATACTTTCACTACAAACATGAAAATGTTTTGATGATTGTTTCCCATTACCATAATAATTCATGTTCAAATAGGTCAGAGTCCTTTTTAAAGATTTATGTTCCTTAAACTTTATTTTTCCTTTCCTATCCACTACTCCTAGGTAGTCCAAAATAGTTGCTATATCTCATCGCATTCTGTTCAAATTCAGACAAAGCTCAGGCTGTGAGGAAGTGATACAGGATTAAGTTGTCAGTAATTGTACAGCACCAGCTGACATGGGAAATAGCTGGACTGACAGAGTGCTGGCAGATGAACTTCTAGCTAAAGGAGCTTTCAGCTAAAAGGGATTAAGGCTCAAGTTAAGCCTCTGACTGCCAGTCTGAGAATAAACTAAGAAAATGTACTTTCTCTGTGTAAATTTGCATGTTATTTCTTTCCAAAGCAAAATTATTTTGATGACTACAAGTGTTCAGTGATATTTTTTTTTATGAAAATCGTTTGACCAATAGAACTTTTCTATTGGTCAAATGGTAGGTCTTCTGAAAGCAAGAGTCTGGCTG